>OX030948.1:26437244-26599744 GCA_943735915.1 Pherbina coryleti
TATAATAGACGGGACGGAACGGTGTCAAGTGTCACGTAACGCAACAGAAAAATCAAAAATCTATAGATCTCAACGTCGCGCTCCGTTCCGTCTTATTATAACCACACATATGAGAAACTCATGTAATATATTCCAAAGTGGCATTTCCCAACGTTCCGTTCCGTCTATTATAACCACCGCTTTAATCCTGGCGCTAAGGAAAATGTTAATGCAACAAAGCAAAAATAAAATAAAAATCAAAACTAAAAATGACACTATTAGAACAAGGATCCAATTCCAAACGAGGATTGGAACAAGGATTAGAAAAAGGATGAGGACAAGAATTTCTACAACGATTAAGACTAGGAAAAATATTAGGATTAGGACAAGGATTGGGAAAAGATTATGACAAAGATTAGGTAAAGGACGAGAATAAGGATTTGATCAAAAATAAGGAAAAGGATTCAGGCAAGGATTAAGACAAGAACTTACACAAGGATTTGGAAAAGAATAAAGATAACATATAAAACAAGAATTACGGAAAAGATTGGGGGAAAGATTGCGGTAAAAAGTGCGACAAGAACTATGAAATGGATTCGGACAAGAACTAGGACAAGGATTTGGACATGGATTGGGAGAAGAATTTTGTCAAAGATCAGAGAAAGGAGCTAGATAAGTATAAGGTGAATCATACGAATAAATATAAGGATAGGAACAAGGGAAACAATACGGATAAGAATAAAGACTACGATAAAGATACGTTGTCAAGTCAAAATCTACGAGTGTGTCACAGCCAACTGCATCTTTTTTTTTAATATAAACTCCTTGATTATATCTTTACATATACACAAAATCTGAAGCTATTTACATGAACCAAACCAAAGTTATGACACCAAAAGAAGACACCAAAAGTCTTCAAACTTATATGACGATTGAAAATAAAGGGTGATTTTTTGCTTTTTGTTTTTTTTTTAGTGTACATTTTTTGACACCTACGCGTGATTCGTAACATGTGGCAAAGCCAGAAATGCTTAGTAAAGTATGTCCAAGAATTATAGAAACAAGAATACGCGTTCCGCAAATGAGAGAGAGAGAGAGAGATAGAGAGAGAGAGAGACCATGACGTCACTCAGCGCTATTGCCTGACTTTGGAATAATTTAACTTTGGGGCCGATGCCTAAATATTTTTTTTTATTATTTTTATCCTCCTAAGCCTATTGCTGAAATTAAATTTTGTTGGTCTCGAATGCTTTCGAAGATAAAAATCGTGAAAGTTTGAAAAATTTTTCGTATTCGAAAATATGCATATTTCTATACAGAAGAGTAGTTATTTTTATTTAACTTTTTCGCAAGAATTTATTTTGAATTTCGTCAATTTGCCTAAGCGATCGCACATTTGCGTTCGGTTTTGTCAGAAGCGCTGCGTGACGTCATGCGCTCAATTGAGAAAGAGAGCATTAGATAACGGGACTGAGGAACGCGTAATCTTGGCTCTATCATTCTTGTAGTTTGCCATTTCACCGTGAATAGACTAACAAACGGACAGCGCTTGCAAATTATTGAATTTTATTCTCAAATTTCGTGCTCTGTGAGAAATGTGTTTCGCAAATTATGTCCATTTTATGGTCGTCATAATCGACTCACCGAACAGGCTATTCAAGGTATTGTGACTAAAATTCGTACCAGTTTCACTTCATTGTACATCAATCCACCAACCCGTATGAGGAAAGTGCATACCGAGGAGAATATTGCTGCTCTATCGGGCAGTGTCAATAAAGATCGCGATATGTCAATTCGTCGCCGTTTTCAACAATTGGGCTTGTATTATTTGACCATCTGGAACATTTTACGTAAGGATGATTTTACCTCGGTATCAAACCATACAATATACAGCTGTTGCAAGAATTGAAGCCGGGTTATTTACCACAACGTCGTTTGTTTGGTGAATGGACCTTAGAAATGTAAGATGAAGATCCACTTTTTTATCGAAAAATGCACCCTGAAAAATTCACTGTTTGGTGCGGTTTGTGTGCGTAATTGAACCGTTATTTTTAAAAATAATGAAAATCACAACGTTACAGTCAATGAAGCTAGGTACCGTGCTATGATAACCGACTTATTTTTGCCCAAAATGGAAGAATTGGACTTGGCTGACATGTGGTTTCAATAAGACGGTGCCACATGCCACACGGTACGCGATACCATGAACCTATTGAGAGGTGAGTTTGGTGAGCAATTAATCTCACGTTTTGGAGCAGTCCAATAACTGCCAATATCATGCAACTTGATCCCACTAGACTATTTTGTGTGGGGCTACGTGAAGTCTCTCGTGTACAGCCCCAATTGCAACCCTGGAAGACAACATTACAGATGCCATTGGTGAGATACCGGCCGAAATGCTGGAAAAAGTATGCCAAAATTGGAGCTTATGGATAGACTACCTCAGGCGTAGCCGCGGGCAACATTTACATAAAATAATCTTTAAAAAGTAAATAAAGTAAACAGCAAAAGTAAAAAGTAAATTCAATTTTCAAAAACCAAACGCTTAAAAAATCACCCTTTATTTAAGTAAGATTTCTGAAAACATCGATATTAAACTTAAGCTTTTATTGTTTATGAAGACAGATTTTTAACGGGATTGTTGCCCATTAACAGTTATATTTTTACGATCCAACTGTGCATAGCCAATACCTAATGGAATATCGCTGGGATTACTGATGATGACATTAGCCTTATTTTCAATAGGTGGAAACTTCGAGAAATCAAAGGGAAAATGTCTATAGTTGGGTAAGGAGATAGCCACGCTACAAATCTATTGAGAGAAGAAAAAAATTAGATCTTTTATACAGTAAAAAAACAAAAAAAAATGGATTAAAAATAAAAACTTGCCTCTGGCATGGCGTCCATTATTTCGCGAGATGCAGTATAAGCTATATATTGTACGCTTGTTGTGGTCACGCCCTTAATTGGATCACCAGCAAATGATTTAATTATAAGATCGCGCACTTGGAACCAATGCAATTTGAAATCAATATTGTCTAGGCTGCTGTATTGCCACTTGGCATTTATATTAACGCAGAGTATGCGATCAGCGTTATCACCCTCTGAAAAGTGGGCCCCCTTAACATAACCGACAAATGGCGCTTGAGCTGTTTTAACCATGTGTAAGTCAGATATACGGCCAATCATGAGAGGGTTAGGATCTAGATTTAAAATTTAGAAAATGTGTTTGATTTTTTTTTTTTTGTTGTTTTTGTTACAGCCTTCTTTTACCGTCTCTCTTTCGAACGACCTCACAGATTCTTCTACCATTAGCAGTTCTCAAGAAGGCATGATTATGTGTCTGATCTGTATATGTCACCTGAGTGCCCGGTGCACCTACTCGTGTCCATCCAATTTCTTCGACAATAATATTGGCTTCCATTATCTGTTCGTAGTTATCCAAGAAAAACTGTGACATTGAGAGTGCAAATTCTTCTGGTGTGCTGATACCGTGTTTCTGAGCATACACATATATTTGATTCTCCTGCACATCGCTGCCTACGACATCGGAGTTATTTGCTAAGGTTGAAGAGAAGGAATTAAACATAAAATATATTTAATTGGTATTCTGTATATAATCTACCCTCGTAATATTCTTTGTGTGTTCGCAGACGCATATGTGACTGCACCTCAAATTCCACTATAGAGTGTACTGGTCCATCTTTACACAGTTGAAATAAACGCACTGCCTGTTTGCCATAGCTGTAATCAGCCAAGCGATAGTTGGGCACAGCAGGATCACTGATTTTGGTTGCTTTGCTTGGATCAGCATTGTACAATTGACGCGTAAACATTTTCCTCTAAATTGTACTGTGATGCTGAAGAACTGACATGAGCTATGTATCTAAGTAAGAGGCATTTGTTACCAAAGTTTTTATACCTGTCTCATGTTGGTTGATGCATTTTTGGAAATGCTTATCAAAGTTATGTTAGAGCACTGTTATCAGATCTTGTTAAAAAAACAAACACTATCAGAGCATTAACACATTTTATGGCGCTTATCTTAAAAGTAAAACCCATATAAATCTGAAAAGAGATTTAAAAACACGCTTTGAGTTAAAACGTTAATATGTTCAATTTGTAAATTAATAAAATGAAATAAATTGTTTATCTCGGTGGTGAAAGTGGTAGGGAGTTTGCCTGCCTCATAGGGTTACCGGGTTCGAACTTTAGTCTGATTATGATTCTACGCTTTTATTTTTCCATATTTCTTGCATTACTTCTGATCAATTATAATGAAAGTAGATCAATCTATATGACTTAATAGTTGCCACTGATCTAGAAATGGTAGAATAAAGGAGGTAGTTTCGCGACTGAAAATCCTCTCTCCTCTGAGTCAAAAATGAATCCTAATAATTATTTTTTGTTAACGCCGTTCGATTATGGAATTCACTACCAAGTCAACTAAAATTGATACGGTCAGTAACACTTTTCAAACTTGCAACACTTTTCTTCACCTAATTCTTAACAAAAAGTCAGTTCTCTTTCACCTCTCTTTTGTGCTCTTCTCCATCTCTGTCTTTATCTTAGGTTAGGTTAGGTTTTTATGGCTGAGCAGGTAGACGACTCGTACATTTAGGCCAGTGCAGTCCCGTTGTGATACCACATAATCTCTTTTGACCTATGAGAGTTATCCCTCCGCAACAAACCAGTTCGAACGGTTTATGCATTTTATTCAGGTTTTAATATGCCTGATTTCCAGGCATGAGACTTTGGTAAGTCCATTTAAGAAAGGATGACCCAGAGTTTCCAATCTCCTTTTACTTAGCGCCGGACATTCGCAGTAGAAATGCTGGACATTTTCTACCTCTTCCTCGCATTTGAAGCTTCTGCAGAAATCATTTGAAGTAAGTCCCAATCGAAGAGCAAGTATTCCGATTAGACAGTGACCCGTGAGGATTCCTACTATTTTTGAAAGGTTTATCCTGCTTAATTCAAGTAGTGATTTAGTGCGGTTAAAGTCATAGCGAGGCCACGTTAGCTTAGCTACCCTACATGTGTCAAGATGCTCCCAACGTACTTGTGCAAGACTCGAAGAATTGTTCTTGCACTGGAGTTTATAGAAGGACATGGGTATACCAATGAAATCCTCATTTAAGAGGGTGTTCGAGGTCATAATCTTCCTTGCCAATTCGGCAGCCAGATTATTGCCCTCGGTATCCCTATGACCGGGTACCCATATGAGGTGGATCCTGAATAACCTTGCCATGTCGTTAAGAGATCTGCGGTACTCAGTGAGAGTTTTAGAGTTATCAATATGCGAGTTCAGCGCTTTGAGCGCAGCTTGACTATCTGAGAATATGTAAATATTCTTTTCCCTAAGGTCTTTTTGACCTAAAATCTTAGCGGTTTCATATTAGCCATCATCTCCGCTTGGTAGACACTACAATAGTTTGGGAGTCTAAAGGAAGCTTCTATTTCCAGTTCTTGGGAGTAAATTCCTCCCCCTATCTGTTTTTGAAGCTTCGATCCGCCTGTAAAGATTTTAATTCCGTTTATTTTAAGGGGGGTTTTGTTAGCCCAGTTTAGCCGTGAATGGATGAGAACTTCATAGTTCTTTTCAAGATTTAAACAAGGTACACAGTAATCTGTTTTGCCGGGGACTGACGAGTTCAGAATTACCGTCTGACCGCAGCTGTTACCTATCCAAATTCCAGATTCTCTTAGTCTGATGGCTGCTGAGTTAGCACACTCTCTGGCAAAGATATCTAGAGGAGGAAGGTGAAGTATGACATTAAGAGCATTAGTTGGGGTTGTGTATAATGCACCTGTAATACCAAGCGCTGATCCACGGTGGTGCGATAAGGGCGATCGCACCCCCTAAAACCTTTGTGAATATACAAGTTCTCTAAGCTAGTCTCAAAACATATTTAGAATAAAGAATTTGTGCCTGAGTATTTATTTTAGCGTAAGCAAACAGTTCTATTAAATAATGGAAAACCAGTATAGTATAAGTTTATTATAGTATAATTCATTGTTTGAATGTTTCCTTTTCATTTTGACACTATTAAACCGTTTAGGAAAGTACAACATGTCAGACGAACCGACAGAGAATTCAAATTGATGTTAAATCAGCGCAGTACTATATGATTCAAGATACTTTAAATATATTACAGAAGAAACGAGAGTCCTGTGAGATAAAATTTGAAACTCTTTTTAAAGAAGTTGAAAAGTTTGCAAATGATATTGGAGTAGAAATTAAAATGCCACGTGTAGCAAGTTTTCAAAAGAACCGCGATAATTATCCAGTAAAAGATCCCATAGCATATTTCAGACAAGCTGTCTATATTCCTATGCTGGATAATGTGATGATGAATTTAAAAAGTCGATTTTCAACAACTACTTTGGATTTGTATTAATTTTTAGTACTGTTTCCTTATTCCATTACCTCGAAAAGCATTACATTATCTATACAAGCTGTGAGAAAACTTTGTAAACGATATTACATTTTCTTCAAAGAATCCTCACAGGTTTTAGAAAGATCTTGATTAATGAGTTGGAGATGTGGCACTTGCAATGTGAAAGACAAAAGTATGATTCAAGTACTAGTGCAATGCAACTATTACACTGCTGAAGTATATCATATTATAGTCTTAGTCATATTATAGTCATATCTTTTTAAAATTTTAATAACATTACCTCCAAGTGGAGCAACTGCTGAAAGATCATTTTCTACATTGAAGAGAATTAAAACCTATTTGAGATCTACGACAACAGAAGAGTGATTGAACGGACTTGCTTTATTGCACTAAGAGAAAAAATATTAAATTTATCCAAAAACTTTTTTAATTTATCCAAAAAGCGAGTCATTTTGCACCAATAACGCATTTCCATAAATCAACTACGTAAATATTTAAAATTTATTTAAATATAATTAAATAAATATTAAAATATTTAAACAAAATTAATAAAAAATATATTAAAACTATGCACGTTTATGTTTAATCCAAAAATGTAAGCATAAAAATTTTATATTTCCCTTTTCATTTTTATATAAGTTATGTAAAATGTTTTTTTTAATTCTTCTTCTTTTTTATTTAATGTATTCGAAAAACTGGTTTTTAAAATATCACCATTTTCGGGTTATTCCACAAAATGATTTTTACATTTAATAGAATATTTTGTTGCTTTTGATTTGATTTGACGAACTACAATCGCCCTCCCCCCCAAATGAAGCTTCTGCATCCGCCACTGTGTAACACAGAGACATGCACTTCATTAAACTTTTGCAAATTCACTGGTATAGTGGCCCTCCACTATACCAGTGAACCATATACAAGCATGGGACGGACAATTGCCGTATAAATCCAGCGTACTATTTTAGGGGAAAAACCCCATTTTTTACCTATAGATTTTGTATAGGCAAATAGATAGCAACCTCGTGCCATTCAGACGCGGTGGTACTAGGTTGGGGATTTTGTATTTCCTAGTGAAGAGGATGAGATCTGTTTCTCTGGGCTTATGCTTAATCCACAAGAGGACGCCCATCTCGAAAGAATTCAGAGTGCTCTTTCCATGAGTTGACAGAGGGCTTGAGGAAATTTTCCGTTAACGACAAGGCATATGCAATAACCTTGCAATAACCCCTCCATGATGCGCAAAAGTCGGTCAACCGTCACGGACCACAGAATTCTTCTTTATCTTACTTTTCTTAATCTTTTTCACTAATATCATGTGAGTGTTATTCATTCATGTAACTATTTCTGTTAATTATCTTAGTTTAAGTTATAATGTTAAATAAAATTTTGTAATCAAAACAGTCACTAAGCTTTGTACTTTAAAAGAACTAAGTTCTTATTGTACTGATATACGAGTAATAAAGGCATAATAATAATAATAATAAAAAAAAGTAATTTTATGCCGCTTTTCGCTGTTGTTCATACTTCGGTGTTTTTTTGACAATTCTGACTCTTGGCTCTCAGTCGCACAGTGGAACGATTTCATACAACAGCCGTCCCTTGATAGTAAACGTCATCGGAAAATAACGAAATTTGTCATACATGTCTTTTAGAACAGAAGAATGAAAATTTGTAAAAATGGTTGAAACCGGTTAACGGACTCGCCAACCTCCCATACATATTTTTTTCTAAATTGTATAATTTCGCTATAAATACTCGTAAGAGAATATAATTTCACACACACAACACTTTCAGTAGTAAAACATTATTTAGAAAAAATTTTCCAAATCGGTCAAACCACAAACCCATCTCCCATACAAAAAAAGGGATCCAAAAAGAAAAATAAAAAAATTTTATAAAAGAATCTATATGTATATGGACCTCCTTAACCCATTGGTACAATAAAATTTTGTCAGTCTCGAATAGTTTAGGAGATAAAAATCTTGAAAGTTTAAAAAATTCATATTTTTCGTATACGAAATCTTGTTTCTATCATTCTTGTTTCCTTCCATGATTGATTTTTCCTTCGGACTGTAAATTCGCCAACGACATATCGAAATTCTGTAGACAATGTGGATCAAAAATTCAAAACATTTAATCCAAGCATGGAGCGGAGATATTCCATAATTCAGAACTCCTTTTACAGTCTTCTTAATCTAAATAAATAAATAAATAAATAACTGGCCATTTCAGCCCTTAAAAGGACTTTGACCTAGCTTCTTATGATCAATTGTGTTGTGCGTGTTATTAAGTTTGTACACAATTGACCGAGAACCGGACCTACATGCTTAACGCCGACTCCGAACGGCAATGAACGGAATGTTCTCGTTCTCAAGAAGCTTTACATGGCATTTTGATTACTCTCTGAGGTTTGCCATTGTCTGCAGGGAGGTGGCGCCCGTACAGAAAAATTGTTTTAATTCAAATAATTTTCTGTCGCTGCTGGGGTTCGAACCTGGGTCTCCAAGGTTCTTTGACATAGCGGCCACGCACTTTAACCAACTACGCCACGGACGTCTTCTTAATCTAACTATCTCAAAAAATTTTTTTATGCTAGTGCAAGTTTACAAAAAAAAATTATTTTTTATAAATTATTATCTGTTAAAAATTTAACAGTAAAGATTATATTTCAATTAATCAAAGAAGTTCATTGTAATTTTAGTGTAAAAAACTTAATTTTTTAATACTTGCTTCAGGTGCCACAGGAAAAGCTTAATTACTCCAAAAGGGTACCTCAAAACCGCTGATTTCTTATTTGTTTACAATTTTATAGTATTCACTAAAAAATAAAAAAAATTTGCGGAGGTATTATTTATTTTTTTTTTATTTTTTATTTTTAAATTTGGAAAATTTTCCCATTTTTATAATATTTTTAATCGCGAATTGTTCAAAGAATTATTAATTTAATTACTATTTTTGTACAAAATAATGAAACTCAAGCTTTAAGAAAGAAAAATGTATAACTTATGTAGAAATCGGTGAACAATTTACAGTACTACAGTATTTTTAAAATAGTACTTTTGATAAAGTCAATAAATTATAGATGTAAAACTTCAATTTTCACATCAACCTGTGGCAATGCTACGAAAGTTTTCAATATTTCTTTTCTATATTCGAATGATTGAAGTATTAACTTTGAAATGGTATTAAAAGTTTATGCAATTATTGCATATAATTTTTTTTGTCCATATTCTAAATGGCCACCTCGTCCCACTCTGAACCGCGAGTCTACATCGTATGTTTTACCATTTTCGATCTCTTTACTGTTCACGAATCGATTTAAGTTTTTTTTTAATTTACACTGAAAATATTGATACATAAATAGATACAGTTCGTTAAAATTCTTATCATTCTATATTCATTCGCTCGTAAAAGACTGTCCTTAAATTCACAATTTTTAATTTTAACTGAAGTTTCAACTGGGAGTCAATGTGGGTCGAAATTACCTTTCCGAAATTCCCAGTGTTAAAATTCAACTTCATAAAATTTCATTTTCCAAAATTGACCCTTTACAAAATTCTCCTTTTTAAAAATTCTCTTTCACAAAATTCCCCTTTACAAAATTCCTCTTGACAAAATTTCTCTTTTATGAAATTCTCTACTTAAAAATTTCTTCATTTGAGAACTCTACGCTCTGAGAACAAAACCTTAAAAAAGGAAACCTTCAACAAACAAAATTTTTATTCCGATCTTTAATATAAATCATTCAACAAAACATCACATATGAAGAAAGACTTAAATTGTTAGCAGTCCTTTTCAAAAATATAATATTGGTCAGGGCATGATAAAATTAGACAAGGTAGGAGTGACAGTTTTTTCGTCTTGCACCAACTGTCAAAAAAAGTATAAATTAGAGAACGAAAAAAAGAAGAAAAGAAAATAGAAACTGATTTCAGACCCTTGTCCGTAGAAACAGCACCAGCAGTGAACATCTTTGAGCACACCCCAGGGCCCAATATCAAAAAGCCAATACAAACCATATCCGGAACCGATTCAAATATTTGTCGCAGCAAATTCTGACGGATTACGATTGGATTTATATTTGTAAGAAGGTAAAGGTTCTTTAGTGGAATCAGCTTTGTATCCGACACCTGAAAAGTTAGATGTAGGTGGAAGAATGGTGCTGAAGTTGCAGGATACCTTGCCAGTAGGGACATCAATTTACATGGATTGTTATTTTACCTCTATACCACTTTGGGCCTCGCAAAACAAAGACGATAACATGCTAATCAGATAAAAAAACTTGGACGTGGATGTTATAATTGTGTTGTACGTGATGACATAAAAGAAGCTGTAGTAAAGTGGTTTGATAATAAACCAATATTTATCGCATCTTCAGAAATTGCCGTACACCATGAAGATACCTGTAGACAAAAAAAAAAAAAAGAGTTGGCTGTGCCGTGGACACACCTGTAGGTTTTGACGTGACGAAGTTTCTTGTTGTTGTTGTTGTTGTTAATGTTGATGTTGATGTTGATGTTGATGTTGATGTTGATGTTGATGTTGATGTTGATTTTGGTGTTGGTGTTGGTGTTGGTATTGGTATTGTAGTTCCTGTTGGATTTGGAGTTGGTACTTTTCTTTTAGCTTTTTTTTTTGCTTCCCCATTGGTTGTGTTCTAATTTCAATTAATCCAGCAAAAGTGATGCATATGCGTCACACTAGGCGGTTCCCTGAGGGTCTTTGACACACCGTCAATTTTTTGTTTTATTTTTGTCATATGCCCGAAGAACTCACCTTCGTTTTCGTTTCTTAAAATTTACCGTTGCACCAGTAGTCACAGAGTTAAAAATCCATGCAACGTTTTTTCATGGCTGTAGCATTTTTACTGCATTATGTGATTGCATCCCTGAAATCATGACAACAAGAATTTTTTTTGTAATTTAGTTGTGAAGCGTAATAACACATCCATGCTGTCGTAAAACAAAATTTACCGTAACACTCCTCCTGAGTGAGTAATAATTCCATGTAACGATATTACATTTCTGTTACATAAGCTGAACTTTATGTACTTTAAACTTTTAACTTTTACCGTAGGTTATATACTCATTGAGTAAAAATTCAATGCAACGCTTTTGAATTTATCGTAGGTTATATACTCATTGAGTAAAAATTCAATGCAACGCCGCTGCATGAATGTTGCGTTATCGATCTTTGAGCGGCTCTCTCAGCGTCCCCATGGCGACAGATATTTATTGTCTAACTTTGTTGTGAGGGCTTACAGTAGGCCTTTATTGGCGTATCGTATTTTTAATCCTAGCACTCATACTCCGCGAGTAATAATTCCATGTAACAAATTTTCAGTTGTGTTGCTTAAACAGTTCCCCCTGCGACCCGATGATGTTTTGAATTTTTGTTTTGTTTTTATAATGAAGTCAAAGAATTAACCTTTACGGTCATACCATGTTTTTAATCATAGCTCTTATACTCAGCGAGTAACAATTCAATGCAACGCAGATGAATTTTTAAAAAATTCATTTTCCAACTTTTTTGGAAACCTGAGTGGTACAACGTAACTTCGTCACGTCAAAAAAAAAAAAATTGACGTAGCAAGTCCAGTTTCAAACTTACTCTATAACTCTTATATGAGTGGTAGAGATTTGCTTGATAGGTTTCTCGGAAAGTATGCAATTTTTCACTTTGTAGATTTCTCAGCTGCTGCCTCTTGGATAGAGTATCGCCGGGACGCTAAAGCGATTGGTGAAACTCCGTGCCAGTACTTTGATTTCAAAATGGAACTAACAAAAACTTTTATTTATTCCTCTCAAAATATAAACCCTGAAAATTCTCATACTGAACGGGTAAGCCCAAAGCTTAATCCAGCAGGTTCATCCATCTGGTCTCAGAAAGGACGTTTTATTACAGTCCTGCCACCCGAAAAAAAACATGCATGTAATCTACCAGAACATATGACACTAAGCGACAAAAACCGTTTTAAGTGCAGAATACCCGATTGTAAAGCCTTGACTTTTATAAAATGTCAGGATTGTGAAGTATATTTATGTTTCAATTCGACAAGGAATTGTTAGAAAATCGCTCATAACCAGAAAATGTCAAATTTAAACAAATATGTAAATAAATTGAAAACATTGAAAAAGCCTGTTATTTTCCCTTCTGTGACCCAAAGTGTAACCTGCAAATCCTCAAGCAGAAACTTATTTCACATTTAATCGATTAATTTGCGTTATTATAACATCAAATAACTCAGTCATTCGAAAAAAACTGCTTGAATTTAAAAATTTAGAAGGAAAATTTATAATAAAAGTGATAAAGAAATAGTGATAGAAGTAGAATGATTTTTAAGAAGTAGTAGAACTATTATTAGAACATAACCCTGTACTGTAAATAACTGTATTTAGTTTGTGCCACAAAAGAGTTTAGCTTAAAAAACCTGTCATAATTTGTGCAAACGTCGAGTCAACCATTCACCAAAAATTTAATGGCTGTATTAATTGGAAAATATTTCTGTAACTTATAAAGAAAAATTGCAAAACCGTTATTTGCTTGTATGAATTGTATAAATTAAATGCATAAATCATAAAATTAAAATGATAATAAATAAAATTTGCATCATATCAATAACTTTAATAATAGCAAAAACAACAAATGTGAGTACCGTACTTGAAAAAAACTAAAGCATGATGAATATCACGTTTTCGAGTTTCTTTTATCGTTTGCTTGCTCTTTTGTCTCGCTTTATCTCTCTCTCTCTCTCTCTTTTTTTTTCTCTCTATCTCTTTGTTATTGTAGTGTCATGCCGCTAAGCAACCAGCTGCTGATCTTCAAGGGATTGTGGCCTCATATCCCGACTGTAATGCGGGCAATGTGGACTCCACTGGCAAAGCGTTAGATTCTGGTCTACGCTTTCGTCTGCCTGTTTTGGATACCATCATCCATAATGATCGTAAAATGCATCTTATGCAGGAAATGCATAAACAGTGGATATTCTTGTTGCATGGTCATGATCTTCAACAGTTATTTATATCACGTGAAAAAACAAATTTAACGCTCGTCGGCAGGTTGGATGATGGTGTGTGGGAAACGCAACATTTGGATGCCCAGGTAAGTATAGTGGTCGTAAATTTAGAAAAATTAATTTTTCAGAAAATTAAAACAAAAATTAACAATTTTTCTCAAAATTTTCCAGTTAATATCCTGGCGTAACTACCTGCTGTTGGTGATAGCTTTTGAACGTAATCTAATAATTTACGAAATAAACTCAGACATTTTGGTTAAAAGAAAGCAAGAGGTGGCGAATAGCAGCAATGCAGCAGTACCATTTTTTGAGCCTATCCAACAGTTAACAATGCGGGGAATATATCGTAAAATGTTTTTAGTTCAACCAGTTAAGGACAAAATATTGCTTATTTTGGCTGTCGATGAGACGGAGTTCAATGGGCGCATTAAGTGCGTACAAGAACCTTACCCAAAATATAAACATATACCAACCATAAAATAATAATTTATTTTTTAACAGAACCTACGAGTGGATCAATACCTATTTTGATCCGGTCGAGGAATTGATGATGCCTACAATAAATGTCATCAATCAATTGCAAAATAATCTCATTGTCGGCCGTACCATTCGGCATGCGTCAGAGGTTTGTATGAGTTTGAATCATCTTTAAACTAGAATTAATCAAAACTTTATCTTTAATTATATTAAATTGAAGACAATACTCAGCATGTATGAAATAATTCCCACCTCGATGAAACTTACGATGCGTCAAACATTGACAGTGCAGTCAAAAAATCCGCATTTTGTGTCATTTCGTGAGAAAAACTATTTGATTGCCTGTTCGAAGGATCACGTCAATTGTATTGTCTATAAAAATATAGACGGTCAATACGCCCTTTTCAGGCAACGTTCAAGCAAAGATCTTGCTTTTAGCCATTTCATTGCTGGTAAACATTTCCTAGTGGGTTCACGTGACAATGAGGTGGTGGTGGTTCCGAGTGCACGCCTGAATTGCTATTCCAGCTTTAGCTCAAAGGATGCCGATGTTAGCTCTATAATGACCCACATCAACGAGCGGGAAGAGAATTTTATTTTGCTGAACTACGTGCGCCCTTCACAAACACTGCTGCGTATAGTAGAAATCGAGGATAAGAGTGGTGAAAATTTAGGAACACGCGCCGCAGATTCCGACGACGAAGAAGGTAGTTTTACAGACAGTTTTTGGAAACGCGGGGGATGTATGAAATAAGTATTTTGTATTTTGTATTTTGTATTTTGTATTTTGTATTTTGTATTTTGTATTTTGTATATGGTATTTTGTATTTTGTATTTTGCATTTTTTTTTTGTATTTTGCATTTTGTATTTTGTATTTTGTATTTTGTATTTTGTATATTGTATTTTGTATTTTGTATTTTGTATTTTGTATTTTGTATTTTGTATTTTGTATTTTGTATTTTGTATTTTGCATATTGTATATTGTATTTTGTATTTTGTATTTTGTATTTTGTATTTTGTATTTTGTATTTTGTATTTTGTATTTTGTATTTTGTATTTTGTATTTTGTATTTTGTATTTTGTATTTTGTATTTTGTATTTTGTATTTTGTATTTTGTATTTTGTATTTTGTATTTTGTATTTTGTATTTTGCATATTGTATATTGTATTTTGTATTTTGTATTTTGTATTTTGTATTTTGTATTTTGTATTTTGTATTTTGAATTTTGTATTTTGTATATTGTATATTGTATTTTAAATTTTGTATTTTGTATTTTTTATTTTGTATTTTGTATATTGTATTTTGTATTTTGTATTTTGTATTTCATCAGTATCAGTATCAGTTCTAGTACCAGAACCAGTTTCTAAATATTTAAGACCTTATGACAAACTATAAATATCAAATCTTTGATAAATTTTTTGTTTATTTTCAAGTAGAGCTCAAACCGAACTCGAAGTATCACATCTTTGAGGAGACCATTGGTAGACTGCGCAGTATACTGCTTCAGCATAACTCAGCCATGGTTGTATTTCGGAAAATATCGAACGTTTTTGCTCCGAAATTCAAGACCGTTAAAGTCCAACATCCAGTGACGGTTAAAGCGGGTAATATAGGCATCATAAAGATTGCGGGTAAAGATCTGCGTAGTCCTGTACAGTTAATGAAGCGTATTGCCGATCTGGGCCAACGTTTTGGCAATGTCCAGCGAGCAAGACGTTTTGCTAACGAAAATAGTGATGCTGAAACAACGAAAAAGCCAACACGTTTGAAGGCGCAACGCTTGAGGGTTAAACATTTGGTTTACAATCGCAACATTGTCGAAGGTATGATGGAATTTTGAAATATGTACAAAAACTTAACTTTTTATATTTTTAAAATGCTGCCAGGATTCCATTTGGATGCCGCTGCAAAACCATTGCCAATACTTTCAATACGTCCGCTGATTAAGACAAAGTTGCTCAATACGCAAGAGTTGATGCTGCCTCGCCGTTACCCTAGCGCTCCACAGCAATCTTTAGGTTTATTTGACTTTGTCGAACCATCTCTGACCATACGTACGCGCCAACTGAATGTCACAAGTATCAATAATATACCATGGGGCGAATTCTATGATTCTTTATTTTTGAGAAATCGTGACAAACGCATCGAAGGACGTCTTGTTATGCAAGCAGCAACCAAGATAAACACATTAAGGACACCTTTGCTGAATGGTTTAATGGTGAAAAATTTGTTTAACCTTGTGCAGAAGCAAGTTGTTCACACCGATCTTGTGTTAGCCGCTTTCAATGTATCTGACTTACAAGCTGATACCGTCAATGGCTTGGACTTTGCCAACGATGTTGTTTTTAGTGGCAGGGATACTTTTATTAAATGTATGTTTCTGGTTTGTGACATAAAATAGAAGATTTATAAAATTTTGAATTTTTTCAAAGCCCCCGTGATTATGCGTGACTTAAACATTTCTGGAGATTTTTTACTGGAGAATGACACAAAACTGGAACGTTCTTTTAATGCTCGAAGTGAAGATTTGAAGCATGTCTACACCGGAAAAATAGTTATTAATGGTACGCTTACGCTAAACAATTTGTTGCTTGAAAATATAGCGGAAATATTTGTCAATGGTGAATCGTTGGCATCGCAGCATTTGAAACAACGATACTTGCTACATAAAACGGAACAGGTGAGTGAAACCGTTAAACGCAGAGGACTACAAATAACATTTAAATTTCATTTAAATATAAATTTATATACAAATGAATAGATTTAAAAAATTTACAATATCTTGAACCCTATCCCGGAATACGTCCGTATTTCCCAATAACACAGTGTCTTTGATGTGCCTGTATCTTGCTTTATCTTTACTCATACGTTTACCTTAACCTTATCCTAACCTTAACCTTAACCCTAACCTTAAAAAATAAATAAATAAATACCTGGCCATTTCAGCCCTTGAAAGGACTTTGACCTAGCTTCTTATGATCAAATTGTGTTGTGCGTGTTATTAAGTTTGTACACAATTGACCGAGAAATGGACCTACATGCTTAACGCCGACTCCGAACGGCGATGAACGGAATGTTCTTATTCTCAAGAAGCTTTACATGGCATTTTGATTACTCTCTGAGGTTTGCCATTGCCTGCAGAGAGGTGGCGGCCGTACAGAAAAATTATTTTAATTCAAATAATTTTCTGTCGCTGGCTGGGGTTCGAACCTGCGTCTCCAAGGTTCTTTGACATAGCGGCCACGCACTTTAACCAACAACGCCACGGACGCCACCCTTACCTTATCCTTAGCTTTAACCTTAACCTTAACCTTAACCTTAACCTTAACCTTAACCTCAACCTTTTACATTTATTTGAACGCAATACTTTAAAGGCTTTATTTTTCCACCCCCAGGAATTCATAGCACCGTTAATATTTGGCAATGCTCTCGTGACAACGCCCGACTTAAGCACAACTTATCTCAATGATCATCCCACCGAACAACATTTACTCAAAAAAACTGGCCAGACTAATCCCAATGATACATTGCTGATAATTTTCATGTCTGCAGAGATTCAGAATGATTTGATCTGCAATGAATACACTTCACATCTGGCAAATATAAGCCGCGAAGCCGTGCGTCACGGTGAGGTGGCCAACATCACCGGTTTTAAGAACTTCGAAGGCACTCTCTCTATCAATCACTTAATGACTCTCGAACTGAATGACTTGCCGGTGCATGAAATGGTCCTTAAGTCACAACTTAAGAAGCCGCTAACATTGAAGGGTACCAAATTTTTTGAAAAGATACAGGTGCGTAATGAGACCAACATTGAGCTGGAGTTGGAGGTGAACAACTTGAACAGCCTCCCGCTGCGTGAGCTGCTCAACTACGATTTTCATTTGGAAAATCTGACATTGCCCCACGAGCTGTTGGCCACTAATGTGGTCTTTCATAAAATCAATGGCATTTCTTTTGATAAAATTTTTATGAATCTTAAGGTTAGTTCAGATGAGAACTTGGTGCTACACAAGGACCTTATAATAGAGGGCAATGCGCAGTTTAGTGAAAATTTGGAGGTGGATATGGTAAATAACGTGGAGTGGACAAAGTATCAGCAGAGTTTAGTGCGTCTACACGAACATGCCGTGATTGGGGGACAAAAACGTTTTCTTAGTGAGTTGATTATCACGAAGGCCCTGAATACGTCCACTTTGAATAATCTGAGCATAAAAGAAATCTTCTCCAACGTATTGTCGAGGTCTAAGCCACAGATTATAACAGGCTCGTACACTTTCGATCGATTGGAGGTGAGCAATATGGATGTAACAGTTATCAATGGCATGCCTACTGCGTCATTTATCGATACACGCAGTCAGGAGATAGAAATTGAGAGTGATATTGTGGTGCCCAAAGTCAGTGTACTCGGCAATATCAAGGGTGACTTAAGGAGTGAGTTAAATTTAAGCACTTTGGAGAAGAGGCTGCAGGAGTTGCCTTCGAAGCAATGGCGCAATGTGCACGTACTTGGTAATGCGCGATGGAATGAGAGTCAACTGGGTAGCAATTTCGATAACATGCACAAGCTGGCTTATTTGCAGGAGAACGCCGTTACCCGCACTGGTAATCATGTCATTAGTGGCAACGTCAAACTAAGGCGTCCCATAATTAGCCAAATGGTTACCAAAACGGCTTTTCCCAAAGATATCGATTTCGATCACATTGCCAGGGACTGTCTTTTGAAGGAGGGCGCGAGCGAGCAGATTATAATGGCGACAAAAAGCTTTCATAAGCCACTAAATGTGCAGAGTCTGGAGGCAGCCGCAGTTGTGGGCTGCAATAAGATAAATAATATTGATATTTTACGTCTGAATACCTCGCTGTATCGGGTCTCGAGTGGGGAGCCCCTAATTGGACCAATACACTTCATGAGACCGCCCATAGTAGGTCACCTGGCGGTGCGGGGAACAACAAACGGCTTGAGTAGCGAGCAAATATATCATGCGCCGAATCAGCGCGTACCACCCATTCAAATTGCTCAACTTAACATCGATAATGGACTACAACTAAGCGATATCAACGATATGAATTTCGATTACTTTCTCCAAAATCGGGTCACCAAAGAGGGCCCTGCTCTGGAGATCTTTGGGTTCTTGACCTTCGAAAATCTTGTGCTTAATAAAGAAATTCTGCTGCAATCGATAAATGGCATACCAATCGATAGTTTGATATTGAAGACTAGCGATAGTTTGCAGGCTCTTACAGGTGCAAAAACTATCGAAGGTGACTTAATACTGGCTGGACCAGCGCATGTCTTGCACTTGAATGGTGAAGATCTTATCGATAGCTATCAGAAGAGCATTTTTAAACATCTCAACTACCACTTTGATGCGTTGTCTATCGATGAAGCAACATTTGAACGTGGCTTGTTGCCCAATCCGGATCAGTTTATGTTGTTGGCAGCACCACTCACCGAGATTCAGTCTAGGGTGGCACTCAAATACCAACAGCGCAAGCGTTTAAATGCAATCGAACGCGAGTTGGCTGCCATCGATAGCATAATCAGCATTGATAACAGTTTGTCGAACAAGTCGCGGCACTTACTATATCTCGATTACGATTTTGAGGCTCAAATATTGTGGCAACCAGCCAATGAAATAATCGATAAATCGTATAGCTTCGAGTGGCAACGTTTGTCGATGTGTGAGCGTCAAAGTCTTATAGTTCAAACGACGTCTAACAATAAACGTCTCTTTCTCAGCAATGCGACAAGCAGTCTGCTCCACGATAGCCTTCGCGGCTGGCATGTAAAGCTGGAAAATTTCTGCTCATCCAACGCCAGCAAGGCACTCAGTAAAATAACGTTAACATCTGCCAACTTTACAAAATCATTCGATCTGAAAAAATTTATAGAAAATGTTAACATTTTTCAGCCCGCTATGAATCAAACCCACTTAATCTTGCATGCTATAGATTTGCTAGGAAAGCGCAACGAAGTGCGTCTGCTCAAAATATCTCCGCATAAAGTAGAAGATCTGCAATCGATAGTAAAGGGCATTGGCAAGGTGCTTAAGCTGTTCCAACTTACGCCAAACAATTCGCTACTCATAAGCTCAGCTTTAAGTGATAATTATCCCTCGCTGAGTATCTACTCTTACACCGCAGCCAAAGAACGCTTCGAACTGGCTCAAGTTATCGACGGCGATTACGATATTATCGAGTTGGTGCAACTGAGCGCCGAACGTTATCATCTTATACTCAGCTGCGTGCATTGCCAGCGCATCAGCGTTTTTGAATTCCATGCTAACTCTGCTGATCGGCAACGTTATCGCATTTATCAGTTTATCAAGCTTAATCAACTTATTGATAAATTGGTGCCCTTTACTTCTGGCGATGGCAGTCATTATCTGTTGGTGCTATCGGAGCATGGCCAAGACTATTATCATATCTATAAATTTACTCATATACAGGGTTGGCTACATTTTACTTATGGCTACTTCAACAACATTCAGTTGGCCTTGCCTCTCGTCGCAAAGGGCTCTCAGCTGGTTGCTGGTGAAAACTCCTTGTTGCTTTTGTGCGGTTCCAATAATGATTGTCGCTTGGTCAAGGCTTACATGCAGGAATAATGGGCATTGTAAATTATTTTGTATTGTTCATAATATAAATTTCTAAATTATCTTTGTTGTTATGTATGTTCATAGAAAAACTGAACATTTTTATGATTTCTAAGGAAATTTGCGAATATTTTTTGTAAATAAAATTGGTAAGAAATTTGATAAAATGTGAGTTTTTTACTTACGAGGGGAACTATTTATATTTCGGGAATAGCAAATAATAACAAACATTTTTATATGAAAATGGCTTTTTTGTTTTTCAAAATATTCGTCTTGATGAGCAATACACTTTTGCATCATAGCAGTTTTTCCATTCCTCTTGAGACACCTCCAACACATGAGACACCTCCAAACATTCAACTGCTTCTGCGGCGCTCGTAAAACTCGCTGCAATATCTGTTGATTGAACTAAAATAAACTAAAAGAACTAAAAGAACGAGAAACACTGAACTAGTTAACATAGTTCATGAGCGGGAATCGTTCAATTTAACTAGTTCGTTAATGAACTACCCAAGCCTTCAGTCCCCGTTTATGACTGCTAGGCTTTAGTTTCAGCCTGAATTTAATTTTCTGCTGGGATTTTTTCGAATGAATGCAACGCAACATGAATTTTTTACAGTTTTGTTTTTTTAAATAAATTAAAAAATAATGTGAAATTAAATCTTACCTTTATATGTTCTTCTTACACAAAAAAAGTTTTCCAACTGACTACATACATCGAACAATTACAATAGTTTAATAAAATTCAGAAAAATACAATGAATTTAAAATTAGTTTAACACAAATAAATTCTAAATTTTTCAATTAAAGGCGACTCTTTATATCCTTGCGTGCCAGTTGAGCATAAATGGTACCGTGGGGCTTATCCACCGGCATGAACACCTCATTATTGTCACCCGGAGCGACTGACTGGAATGGCTTTGTATCGAAACTGAAATAATGTTTATTGGGCATGGTCATGGATATGACAGAGATTTCAGGTATAACATCCAACACTTCCTTTTGTGTTATATACAGTGTATTCTGGACACTTGGCGAAGAGATGCCAATATTTGGATCGCCAGCAAAATTCTTAATAATAATATTCTTAACTGTTCGCCAGGAGTGACAGAATTTCACATTCTCCGTGCGGGAATATTCCCAGGCACAGTCGACGACAGTGCTAAAAATGCGGTCATGTTGATCTGGCAATGAGCGGAATTCATCATTGACAAAGTTTACGAAGGAGGATTGGGTGGTCTTGAGAACACGCAAGCCTTTAAGGCCGCTGATGACAATTTGCTTGGGATCTAGACGAGGAGCACAGGAGAAATAAAAAACGAAATCGATGAAAAAGCAATGCAACAAGTATGATGATATCGCTCGCTTTCTACAATAACGTTATAACTCAAAAAACTAGATTTTTCAGGAGAAGCATTTTAAATTTTGAACAGACAAAGGAAATTAATTCACCATTTTCAAAATATGGACAAAACATCAAATATACAAGTACTACTGTAATGTACATCGCTTAATCCATACAAAGTGACAAAAAAACTGGGTATTATCGATATATAATACGATCTATTCGGAAATAAATTGAGGTGAATGAATCACAAATTCTACTCTCCTGCAAAAATTAAAGAAGATATCGTTACCAAAATTGTACACAGCATAGATCATGGTAACACGAATGTTGCTGTGTGATTAAGTCAATTTTTATGTTTTTTGGATTATAACGTTATTGAAGAAAACGAGCGATATGATGATGATGATGATGATGATGATGATGATGATGATGATGATGATGATGATGATGATGATGATGATGATGATGACGATGATCCTGATGATGATGATGATGATGATGATGATGATGATGATGACGATGATGCTGATGATGATGATAATGATGATTGAGATTTCTCTGCTCATGAATATTGTTTACTCACCGCTACGTTTACACACCACATCGCAATAATGCAGCTCGGTGGGCGTGAGGACAAAGGCATGATTATGTCGCTGACGATTGTTGAAGGAGCTGAAATTCTTGTTATTGAAATCCAGAACTTTCTCATCATTGCAGCCAGTGTCAAACTCGTCCTCACTTATGCGCTGCCAAGGATACTCCTCAATATGTACGTGCGCCTCCTCGACATGACCGTATTTATTGAGAAAATGATTGGCAAGCATTATGGCGAACTTTTCTAAATTCTGAACGCCATGTTTTTTGGCCAACAGATAAACGGTGTTCTTTTGCGAATCGGTGGCAACAATGTCCGAGTTGTCACCTATACAAAAAAAAAAAAAAAAAAACATAAGAATATAGAGCTCGAAAATAAGGAAGTTGTTATAGAGAGCAACTTTACTTTTTGTGAAAAAAAACGGTTTTAAAAGATTAACAGATTTCATCCAAAAATAAGCGGACATTTTTCTCTTAAAGTGATTTTGGCAAGATTATAACTTTAGTGCTGCTAATGGAGGGTATAAAGCTACTTGAGTCCATCCTCATATTGCTGTTAACCGTTGAAGTTTGTTTCTCCTACCTGTTAGATAATCCTTTTTGCTGTACAATTTGAGATGCGTGCCCACCTCGAATTCCTTTATCGTATGCACTGGCCCATCCCTCTCAACATGCAGTAGCTTGACAGCATCTTTGCCATAGCCGTGATCGGTGATCGTGTATGAATTATTGGCTTCGCTGGTGCTGTAAACACTGTGTTTGGATGCTCCTGAGCTGTTGCGTTGTAAAGGTTGTGCAAGCATTTTTCCTTCTTAACTTGTGTGGTGTTCTCCCTTAGACTATGCTTCGTTATTGAAGTATTGCTAGCTGTCTGCTCCGTAGGGAGTGCGAATTTGGTTGTTAGTTGGCAGCACAGTGTGTCTTTTTGGTCAAAACCTGACTGAGCCAACAAGTGTCGATGGAGAGTCTTTTATGTGTTCTTTTTTTTTTGTTTTCTTGTTCTACAGATTTCGTCAAAATTTTATAGTAGCAGAAATTAAGAAAAAACAAAAAAAAATATCATTAGATTACAGCAGATAACAATTATTTTTGGTAGAATAGTGTTAGTCTCAGTTGAGATAATTTGTAATGTTGGTGTCATTATCAAGTTTGTTGACGAACTGCAATTCGCAGTAAGAAAAAACTTTAAAAAAAGTAAATAAATACAAATGTGTTTAAAAAAGGTTTACTTTATCGCCTGGCAAAAAATCCCTAGAAATACTCCGAATTAACTGTAATTTATTCGTTACTATCTCTAGAGCAAAGTTATTATTTAGATTTATACTCATTGTGCCACGGTGTTCAGATAAAACTGATAAGATTTCTAAACAAATAAAAGAATTTCTAAATTTTTTTATTTGTTTACTAAAATATTTACCAGATACACATCATTGTTGCCTAAACTAAAGAATCTTAAGATTTTTTTTTAATTCGAAATTGTCAACAAATGGTGTAGGTGGTTAAAGTCACATAGGCTGCGACTTGCAATATATATAGAGATTAGATTATGTGGAAAATGGTGGAACAATATACTAATTACCTTATTTTTTGATGAAAATATGAAATGAATTTAGATTAACTTAGCATAATATTCAGATTCGGTCGAAGTCAACAAAGAGATGCAATCTCAGACTCTTTTTTAAGCTTCATTCTTATAGTAATATCTGAAAAGTGTCCCAATTAAAATTACCCAGTGAACCAAAAGTATCTCTTTTAATTCATTTATGATCCTTTTAGGATAGAATAGTAAGTTTTATGCACTCGTTAATTAAAGCTTTCAAGAACTAACATTTTTGTTCATTAATGAGTTACTTTTGTAAACTTAAAGGGTCGTCTTAGGAAAATTGTTTTTAAAAATTCGTTTTCTTGAAAACTATCTTACATTTTTATGAGGGTATCTAACTCAAATCCTCCTTGATATTATATCCTCTCGATCACATCCATTGTTGAAAGTAATTATCGTAATGCGTGTATTAACTTAAGTCTAGAGGATATTAAAAAAATAAATTTTGATCAATTGTGAACTCATTTAAGAACAAAAAGAAATTGGCTGTATCATTGGCACACCCGTAAGTTTTGACGTGACAACATATCTCTATTCTTATAATTTTTCTTGTTCTTTTCCTTTATTTTTATCCTTAACTTCTCCTCATCCTTCACAAAGGAGTTTTGATTGAACCCTTTGATGACCGCTCCTGAACCACTGCAAAATTCGTTAATCTGACAACGAAATCGTTTTCAACGACCCAAAGTATGCGAGCAAAAAGTTTGAGGTCGAATTTTGATTTATTTTATGAGAAATCGTTGTTTTAAATCTATTTTAAAAGTAAACCAATGAAAGTTTAAAAAAACCTTTGCAATGGTGGTACTTTGATCTCTTTATGACTATTTGTTTAGGGAGATATTCCCCAAATAGTTCAAACTTTCGTTAAACTAGTAAGAAATGATCTTCGACTGGGCCGAAGTTAAAATCCTCCACTACCGAACCAACGTATATTCAAAGTCTTAAGCAGTCAATAAAATATTTATTTGTAAAAACATTTTTACAAAGTGATAAAGTCACTTTGTATGGGATATGGGTGTGGTTTTCACTCGATTTGGTTGTATTTCATACACATGTTATTGCAAAATTGCAAGTGCACATATTAATTTTTGTGGAATTTAAAGAGATTTTACATTTTTTGTAAAGTCATTTTGTGTGGGAGGTAGGCGTGGTTTTCATCCGATTTGGCTCATTTTCGAATTTGATCTTTATAATTTAGATAAAAGCTTAATTATCGAATTTCGTGAGGATAGCTTGAAAATTCCAGCCGTAATCGTGATTACAGACAGACGGACAGACAGACAGACATGGCTAAATAGGCTTGGGTGTTGATGTTCATCAAGAATATATATACTTTTCTATACCTGCCACGCCTTCTTGTGGGCGTTACAAACGGAGTGAAAATCAATGTACCCCTTTTACGTTTTTTTAAATGTGCGGGTGTAAAAACAACAAAAAATTAAATATTAGGCCTATTTTATTTGCTATTGTTTTTGCTATTTTTTGTTAGAAAGTGGAAGGTTGCCCGCAACTTCTCCAAAAATTTTATTTTAAGTATATTTCCAATTGAGCTATCGACTTGAAATTTCTTGACTTTTCCTAAAATTTTATTGTCTATCGATCTGTGAAAATATAAGGACAACAAAAATGAAAACAAGCATTATTACATGTATACTTTTTACCACCTCGGACGAATGTAGTCTGGCCAGACCCGAATGTACATATTTCGTTTGAAAATGTAGGATATGTGATGCGATTTTATCAATTTTGATCGTTTTTCACACTTTCTTTGTAATTTATCATTCAAACTACGTCTTATATTCCCTTAGCAGTGTCTCTTTCTACTCTTTTTTGTTATTTGTTTGCAAAAACTGAATTCTCTTTTCTCATTTACCTTGCATATGTAATTTTTGTATCAGTTCTTTTAAAAAATTAAAGAAAATAATCGACTCAATAAACGGGATGCAAGGCGAGATTTCCTGCACACTTTATCTTATTCATTGGTTCTCTCAAATATTGAGAATCGAATGAACAATATCAATGTTACCAAACATTTCTCCACACGTGTTGCGATTGAAGCCTTTTTCAGAAAACCATTAAACGTAAGTATTCAAATTCAAATAAAATTGTTTTGACGTTTGAAATAATTTCATATTCATTTGACTTTTGCATTCGTATCTCATATGTTTTTTCTTTCATTATTTAATTTCAGCTTCCACAAGAAGCCTAAACAGCCAAGGAAAGTGGTCCCACTACACTCGAAAAGAAAAGAGATTGTAAACTTTGCTTACATGGATCTGAAAAGACACGACGCAAGACTTCCTTTTTTAGTGTGAAATGTTATTAGTGTGTCAACAACACTCCAAAGTTGATTACATTTGTTTCAGGTGCATAAAGCCGGGAGTAGAATGATTGCGTATGCGTTTTTCATCCGTTTACTCGCTAGAGCAATTTACGCAAGAAAATGATGGTAGAGTTCAATGATTGCGTTTTACGTTCGGATTAAGCAGGGCTACAAAATTATAAAACATTTGGTATGTTCTTAATGTTGAGTTTTTATTGTATTTACACAAAAATACTTAAATTGTCTTCATTTATAAGTAAAAAAATCTTAAATCCTGAGTATAAAAAAGTTATTTTGAGAAATTAATAATGAAAAAATTATAGACATTCTTAATTCTTAAGATTTATTCACAAGAGCCATCCCTAAAAGTAATGATTTTCTGACTCGTTTCTTTTATTTCTTCTATCTGTTCGTTATAAGTAACGAGCTGTCAAAAAACGCTAGTTACGCAAGAAAAGTTGAAGTATTTTCAACTTTCTTGCGTAACTAGCGTTTTGCCAGCGTAACGTTCACAACCATTGAACTCGCTCCCATAAGCTTTCACATACTTCGATTTTATAACGCCAGCGAGTAAACGGATGAAAAACGCATACGCAATCATTCTACTCCCGGCTTAAATCATGAGCAGCTATGGGCAGAGAGCGCTCTGGGAGCGTTGAGTGCAAAAATTGAGAGCAAAGGTTTCTGTAATAACACAAAACGCAACAACAAATTATGATATGATATGATATCAATATATAATGATATCAATTTTATCGAATTCATTATTAACTCTCATTTATAAAAATTTATAACTTTGAAATAAAACACAAAAATTTATTAATATAAAACGAGTTTTTTTTTTACATTTGGCAACTATTTCTTCAAAATTCTTTTATATAATATTATCACGTAGTTCAATACATGTGAAAGCTTGCGAAAACAAGAAAGAACCGAAACTACAGGGTTTTCCAATAGGGACTTGAAAACTTTGAATTCAATTTCTGAACGCACCCTTTCACTAATCATCGAACTGTCACTGTCAATTTATTCAGAAAACTCAACATATTCATCATGGTGAAGTCAAAGAACTAAGATATAAGGAAGTGATGTTATTGCACAAAAGTGTGGTATTTTTCTTATTCGTGTTGGTTGACACAAATACATAAACATTCACAAAGGGCCGTATTCAGTTGCATCGAAAAAGAAGGCTCAAAATGTTTTTGATTAGAATAACATAAAATATTTTTTTAAGATATTTACGGTATTAATAAAACGTTTGATAATTAAAGACCTAATATATTAAGTGCCGTTTTCTCAATGTCCGGTTAAGCAATAACCAGAACTTTAACCAGTGGTTAACAAAAAATCGTTTTCTCAATGTTCGGTTAATTCTTATCTGTCGGTTGAGTGCTGTTTAAGTTAACGGCAAGTTGTGATTCCGGTTAGATGCTAATCAGAAGAACAACTGTGTAAAGCAAAAAATTTTATATTTATTTTACACACCAATTCAAAAACAAGAAATCTTTCTTCATATGGAGTAAAATTTAGCAGTCCATTGCTTTTATCCACTTTTATTTCATTTCGCGGCAAAAAATCACAAAAAAAACGTCAACACAAGACAGATGATATGAAGTTTTCGCGTATTCGTACAATTGAAAAATTCACAATTAATGATTTAACCGGAGGTTGCTTAATCAGCACTTGGTGAAACCGAAATTGTTTTTTTAGCTATCGTATGGTTAGTTATCTCCTGGTTAAGAGCTAGACTAACCGGACATTGAAAAAACGGCCCTAAAAGACAATTGTATTGTAATACAGAATTATTTTACTCAGGACCGTATTCGGTAAGATCGTTAAAGAAGGTCCAAATGGTTTCTAACTGGAATCTCATATACAATAGATTCTGAGTTAAATTTACTGATTTTGGAGCTAAATTAATTAAATACTATAAAAATAATTAAATTATTATAAATTAAGGCTTTTTAAAAATATGATAATATAGTTTTGTTTTTATTATATTTCCACACCACCTATTTTTTCTGTTTTTTGTTTTTTGATACTTCATTGTGTAATAATAATATAATTTGAGATCCAAAATATGCGGAAATCTGAAAAAAATTAAAAATAACAATTATATATCATAAACTTTGCTGAAGACAAGAGCGCCCCAAAAGTGTGTTAAAGAGTGACAAAATAATGCGCCCCTGAAGCAGTGATTGCGTTTTGACAACTGTGGTCGCATCAAATTGGCGCGAATATTTTTTTTTACTGAGAAGACTTGTGAACAGCTGATGATCGCTCAGAAATGTCAAAAAAACACACTCTGTCTCGCTCGCTTAATTTACGAAATTGGCCACAGTTCACGTACACTGTATGTGTACACAACACCACTTCCTTATATTTTAGTTCTTTGGGTGAAGTACACGAAAGGACAACTTTTGTAAATTATAAAAATGTACTACCGAAATTCGGAGTCGGTGATCGGAACTTTAAGAGCGATAACTGCAATTTCGGTCGTAATTCTCGCC
Organism: Pherbina coryleti; assembly: GCA_943735915.1. Lineage (NCBI taxonomy): Eukaryota > Metazoa > Arthropoda > Insecta > Diptera > Sciomyzidae > Pherbina > Pherbina coryleti. The sequence continues at coordinate 26,466,096 of OX030948.1, forward strand.
CTAGTAAACAGACAATAACAAGTTTAGTGCAAATATTTGAGTCAACATACTCGTTGGGTGATGTTGCCGTGCCAGTGAGACAACGAATTGGTCGAAGTGTCGAAAATATCGCTGTCGTTCAGGCGTCCGTAGCAAACGATACAAAACAGTCATTTCCACATCGTTCTAAAGAAGTGGGCATCGTCCAGACCACTTTGTGGCGAATTTTGCGTAAGGCTTTTGGTTTATACCCATACAAGATCAAGCTGACTCAAGAACTGATGCCGATGGACCATTTGAAGCGACGTACGTTCTCCGATTGGGCTCTGAAAATGATGCGCCAAGATAATAAATTTCATCGCAAAATCATCTTCAGTGACGATGATCTTTTTTAGTTCAATGGGTTCGTCAATAAGCAAAATATGCCTTATTGGTCTGGTGAAAATCCACATGTGCTTCATACATCACCCTTCATCCACAAAAAAGAACTGTTTGGTGCGGCTTGCATGCCGGCGGCGTCATTGAACCATATTTTTTCGCCGACGATAAAGATCGTAACGTTACTGTGATTACCGATTATTTTTGGCCCAAATTGGATGATATAGACATGGACGACATGTGGTTCCAACAGGACGGTGCCACAAGCCACACAGCACATGTTACAATCGATTTATTGAAAAGTAAGTTTGATGAGCGTGTTATCTCAAGAAATGGGCCAGATTTAACGCCTCTAGACTATTTTCTTTGGGGCTACGTCAAATTATTGGTCTATGCCAACAAGCCGACGATGTTGGAAGAGCTCAGAGCCAACACTGAACGCGAAATAGCGGCCGTTTCGGCCGAAATGTGTGGACGAGTCATCGAAAATTGGGTCCAACGAATCGACCGCTGCATGCGTGCCCGTGGTAGCCATATGAACGAAGTCGAGTTCCATTTATAAATGTTTTGATTGTACTTCAAGCCGATAATAAAGTTTTTGAAATACCTCAAATGGTTTGCGTTTTATTAAAAAAAAAGTCCTTAATGGAAAACCCTTTATAAACATGCATGTTTTGTAATCATGTTTGAATTTGACACCAATAATGCAATTTCCCCATATAAGTACACTTAAATGTATAGGGTTCTGGCCAAACCACATCCGACCGCCCAAAGGTTTTTGGAACATCTGATCGACGGAGGGTAAAATGATATGTCCCCATCTTGTTTGATATTTGGACATGCACAGTGTTATTAAAGTTCCTCAGAGAACAAAACATTGCAAAAGTGTATTTGTTTCGCCTTATAAAGTGTACTAGTACCTTAAATTTTTATTTGACTACAAAGCAGACACATGGAAATTATGTAGGAAATACAATAGGGGTATTCTCTATGCCTAGGATATGACGTTGCACGGTGCAAGAATAGGAAATGTACAATCCGCCGTTGTTGTTTCTCAATTGCAGATATTATACATTTCCTATTCTTGCACCGTGCAACGGTATATCCTAGGCATAGAGAATACCCCTAATATATTTCAAAACTGCCAAGCAAAAAGCTGTAAAATAATACGCCATTGCAACAATACATCCCTTGTTGATACACTCTGTGTAAACGATTATTTTCTGACTTTTTTGTTGTCATATTTTTGAGGCATTTTATAGTTTTTCAAGTAAATTGTTTGGTGGACTGTTCACGAATATAATGAAGTGCTAATAAATAAAAATACCACATTTTATGTATATTTTGTGCATATTTTAATAACTGTAAGTCTCTGATTTATCCATTTGCATTTAACATTTGACCACATATCAACACTAATATGAGGACCAGAAAAAATTAATGGTTATTTCATCATGTGGTTTTTATCTACCTTGCCTATGAGAAAGAAAACTGAGTGCTTTTTTCAAGAATTTTTTCCTCCTAGCGTTGTTACAGTGACAACTGTTGGTGTCTCTAATGGCTGAACGTAAAGCAACGCCATCATAAATAATACATCTGTTGATTCTCTACATACTGCAAACAATAAAAAAAAAATCCACATATTTTCAAACGCACAAAAAACACACCAGTTGAAGCACTTAACATATGTTATAAAAGACCACATTCACCAGGAATAAAAATATTTTTACCACACAATATCCTTCCCCGACAGCCATCCATGGTTGGCGGCCACTAAGTACATACATATACATATGTATGTATATGGCGTAGGTGTTGTGGGCGGGTATACATATACATTGAGTTGTAAACTCGAACGTCCAAGTTTCATTGCATAGTAAGAAAACCAACCTAAAAAGCAGTTTAAATGCGTACAACAAAAATAAAACACACAGAGAAGCAAGTTTAAAAGTATCATGTCTGAGCTCTTAAGACACGAGCAATAAAAAAGTATAAAAATATCGCAAAAAAAAAATGAAGACAATTTTTGAGTCGAACACAGATGTCGCAACCGGAAGCGGGTCTGGCTCTCTAGCATTGCTCAATAGTTAAATAAATGTGGCGCAAGATGTGCGGCTATGTTTTGATGTTGCTATGTTTCTTCGGTGTGATGATGAAGTAACTTTATGCAGTCAATGTTGTCAATATTTGTAGAACATGCAAAAAATGAAAAGTGAATCTTACGACAAGAGCTTAAAAGAAAAAAAAAAAACATTATTTAGTGCAAATAAAGCTGAATGAGCAAACTTTAATTTCACTTGTACACTTTGTTTAAGAAAAAACGAAAATAAACTGGTGATAAAATTGTCAAGTGATATTTTTATTTTTATATAAATTATTTTGTAACAGTATTTGCGGTTGCTGTCTAAAATAATCTGAATTTTTCTATTTTTAAACAGGCTGTTTATTGTCAAAGGTAGAGACTTTTTTAATTAATGCATTTAAAAGACATTTTTTTGTTTTTTTTATTTTGGGTAAAATAGAAGCAGAAAAAAAAGAATTAAGGGCTTAAAGGCGATTTTATTTTCAATTTTTATACTTAAAAAAAAAATACATCTTAACATGAAATTTCACAATTTAAAAAATTTAAAAAGAATAAAAAAAATCTTGGTCTCAGGTTGGTTTTTAAAATAAATACCTTCAATCATCCAAAAACAGAAAGTTAAATTTCATTCAAAATATTTCACCCGGATAAAATAAAATTTCACCCAAGAGAATTGCAAAATCGCCCAATTAATTTGGAAAAATATATATGAAAAAATATTGGGTGATCCTCTCTCATTTTCTTTTTGTTATTGAAGCGAAGCTTTCTACGCCTCGTTCTGCGATTTGCTAGAGCGAAATCAGAAAAAACGACACTTTTTTCCGACACCTTTTTTCTTAGAATTGATATTGTTTTTTGCTTGCATCAATTGAACCAGAAAATGTTAAATTAAAAATAATTTCTTGCCCGCTGCAGGAATTTAACCCACAACTCACAGTTTTATCGTTTGTTGGTACTTTCCTCTAACCATTACGCTAAAACCCTTTCTTTTATAATTTTGTTGATTCAGTGATAAACATTAACTAAAGCTATGTTTCAGCAGATCACTATAATCTATTAGTTTAAGAAAGGATTGTGTGTTGGCTATTCTAGGACTGTGTATTGGCTAGCCAACCGACAAAAGTAGCAAACAAAACGAACTAGAGCAAAGATAACTGAATTTACCGAGCTATGGTTTGAATCTTCGGTTTGTCCATGCGAACTAAAAGACCTAACGAACTTAAAGAACGAACGAACTAAAAGAACGAACGAACTAAAAGAAATATTTACTAAGGATTGTGTATTGTGTATTCTACTTCCTACTAAAGGTCGTTATAAATATCGTTAAAAATAAACAACCTGTAAGTTGATTAAATTGTAACAAAATTAATGATTATTGTATATTTATTCCCTACAACTGAACAGGGGGCTTTAAGGGAGGGCCGAAGAGGGTTAATATATATGATATATATACTTTGTTATTTTAAAGTTTTGAATTTATAAATTATTTTAATCGAAAAAACGCTATTAAATTATCAAATCTATGAATTTGCGAAAATGCTTCGCTTCTCTCGTGTGTCCAGTGACGCACCTGTGTTTTTTTTTTTTTAATTGGGCCTATGCACATATTTGGTGATAAACCATAATATTTCATATGTACGAGTATATTGTTATGCATTCTTGCAAGCATAGTAGTAATGGAATTTTGTTTTTTCAAAATTTTGTTTTTTTTTTTCAAATATATTTATAAGTAGGAACTTATTTGAAAGCAACTTCTTTGGGTACTTTCAATCTAATTTCTCGGAAACCAATTATCCGTTTTGGATGAAATTTTTTTCCGTGATAATCAACACCCAAATGCATCGGAAAAAACCTCTTAAGCTATTAAATTTTATTGTTTCGAAAACACTTACCATAACTTTGTAATCGAAAAAATTGTCCGATTTGGATTTTTCACAATACACTTTAAATTTCTCATCGGTAGTAGAATCATGAAGGGAGCTCCAAAAGCAACGGAGCTGGAACTATTTTAATTTTTAAAAATTTCAAAATTTTGATCTTTGGATGTAACAGTTTCTTTCTTTTTTGAACGACCCTCTTAGTTCTATTACCGATGATAATGGCATTAGTTCTTAACATATTTCCGTTTTCTTTTTTATTTTCAGATGATGCACAAAATTTGTTCATAACCTTTTTTCTTGGTCTTCTTTGACATGACACACAAAAACATCAAGAACGACAACAACAACAACAACAACAACAACAATTTCTTGACAAGTGGGCGCTCTCTGCCCATAGCTGGTTATGACATTTTTTTGAGTCTCTCTTGGGTTCTCTTAACAAATTTGAGATTATTTTGGAACTCCTTAATCAAAAACTATAATATTTTGGCAACTAGGTTCCACTGGGACCACTTGGGAAAAACCTATAATATTTTAATAAAAGGGTTCCATTACAATTGTCCTTGGAACTATGTCTTTGGTCTATGTCCAATAAGCTGGGCTAATTTATGATTCGGCTGATATTTGTGGATTTCTTAATCAGAAAGAAATGATTTTTAGACTCTTGTTCCACTAGTAATATCAACATTTTTTTTTTTTGGAACTTCTGGGAATAAAAGTAATTTCATTGACGAAGAGGTTCAACATGGAATATTAATAAAACAAGTTGAAACATTCAATCAAAACATTCATCAAAACTAGTTGGAACTCGAATGAGTTTTATAAATTCCTTGGACAAAAATGTGGTTAAAGTGCGTGGCCTCTATGTCAACGAACCTGGAGACCCGGGTTCGAACTCCAGCAGCGACAGGAAATTATTTGAATTAAAATAATTTTTCTGTACGGAAAACCTCAGAGAGTAATCAAAATGCCATGTAAAGCTTCTTGAGAACAAGAACATTCCGTTCATCGCCATTTGGAGTTGGTGTTAAGCCTGTAGGTCCGGTTCTCGGTCAATTGTGTACAAACTTAATTGATCATAAGAAGCTAGGTCAAAGTCCTTTCAAGGGCTGAAATGGCCAGTGATTTTTGTTTTTTTTAGACAAAAATGTAAGTTTTTTGACAAAAAGGTCTCACAGGTATTATAAATAAAAAAATATCAAATCTTTTTCAATTATGACTGTTGTTGACTATTGAATTACCATTGCTTCCTTCCTTTAATAGCATATTTCTACGTATCGATCAAAGCTGAACTCATTTCAAACTCAGTCGTTTAAACACCGGAAATCTTAACAAACTACTTAGATCAGTTTTTTGTGTTACTCTGCTTATTTTTTTTTTACTCTTGGCTTAACAAATAACAAAGCCAATTGTTATAGTCAAGCCAACAAATACATAAATTGTTCAAAAAAAAAAACCTTTTAACAAACCATTCATTGAATGTTCACACCTTTTTTTTGACAGATATTTTCATTTGCTTTTCCATAAACCTTAAAAAATTGGCAAATCGATCGATCGTTTTGTAGGTGTAGAAATAGTTTTGGTTGAGACCGCGTTGTGAGCGGTTCATTACTTAGTAACGGAAAATTGCGAAGTGATTTGTAAAAAGCGACAATAAGAAGATATGTCCTTTATATGTTTTCTGCTATTAATGGTTGTGCTCGCCGCGTGGGCCGCTACACACGATGAAATGGGCCGTTGTGGTCTAACGGGCATTTACAAATTACGTCAAAATGTGCTCGAGTCACCTAACTATCCTGGCCACTATCCACCTGATACCTGTTGGGATTATGTAGTGCGTTCACCCTATCGCTGTCCCACCAAATTTCACATACAATTTCTGGACTTCTTTCTAGAGTCCTCGAGTAATTGCACAAATGACTATTTAGCTGTGGGTTTTGAAAATAATGGCGACGATATGGATTTGCTATGCGGTCAGGTTATAGGCATCAAGAAATATCATACTCCAGATGGGGTGCTGCGTCTGCGTTTTCATTCGGATGATTCGCCGTGGACCACGGGCAAAGGCTTTAAGCTGCTCGTTACGCGTTTGGCTTGTGAGCGAGAGGACTTGACTCGCGTAAGCTTTCGCGATGTGGACGATGATAGTGAGCACGTTGATGCGCCTTCATTACAGCTGGAGCTGCCTCATCATAATCGCACATTTATTTTTCGAAATTTTTCCCGCAACCGCGATCAGTACCAAGAAGTCACACAGTCGCGTAATATAGGACCGCAGCTACAGTATCCATGGAATGTGCCCAATCCACAGCCATTGGAAACCCCACCACCGTTTGGTTTTGGCGGCTACTACTTGCCAGCAGCTGTTCCTGTCTCCAAACCACCCACCACACGTCGTCCTGCCATACAAGTACGTCTCGATCACCCCGATGGGCGTGAGAAACCATGTTCGAAGGTAGCTCCTTCTAATTTGGCACCTTCTCCTACTCAGCTGCCATTATACTATAATCCTTTTCATAACCAAGAATCACCGGTAATCAATAATCAGTACATTAATAGTCCTTGGAGACCAGAGCAACAAGCACTACAGCCCGCTTTCAAGGCTCAACAAGCAGGCAGTAAGGATTCTATAAACGGTCAGCTTGGGTCAAACATACCCGAACCCTGTTGTGCATCGAGTTTTCGCCAACAGCGCCTCTACTTATCCAGCCCCGGTTTTCCACGCACGGCTTTTACTTCTCTGCTACCAGTTTCGCAACGTGACTGTCAGTTTGATTTAGAGAAGACAACGCGCACGATTTGCCTCCTTCGCATAGAGTTCAAATTCTTCGACTTCGGTCAAACTTTTCACGGAAATGGTGATACTGGCGGCAATGTCAATATTGCCATCGGCACTTCGCGTGATATCTGTACCGAGGATTATGTGGAGATAGATGGTGAACGCTTTTGTGGCTGTCGCACAGGCTATGTGTTTACAGCACCCTGGGGTCTGGGTAAAAAAGTTATACGCATGCGAATGGGTTACTCGGGCGTACCGTCTAATGGCTTCTTATTGGATATCGTACAGGAAGAATGTAATGGCGCACAAAATGGGCAACCGCTGCAGCAACAGCAACAACAACAGCAGGGGCAGATTATAACAGGTTTCCAAACTGGGTCTGGACAGCAGCAGCAACACCATCAGCAGCATGAAAATCGTCCCCATGGGGCTTCGCAGTTTGGTCTTCAACAACAGCCAGGTTTGCCTATACAGCAAACGGTGTTTGGACAGCAACAGCAACAGTTTTATCCTCAACAGCCACATCAATATCATCCCCAACAACTAACGGGTTTCTCACAACAACCGTTGTTGTATCCACAACAACTATGGAACATACCCCAGGTGCCCTATATATCGCCGCCACATAATCAATTTGGATTACCCGAGTTTCGACGAGTCAAACGTCTACATTTTGAGCCTGCAACTGATAGCAGTTCACATCAACCCATAACTGTGGTCGAAACGAACTCAACACGTAAAGAATACTATTACTTCGATGGTGATCGGGCCCTTGAGAGATTAGAACCACCCAGTCAGATAGCGGAAAGACGCACAGATCAGGTAGTAGAAGTAGAAAATGAGAAGGACGCCGAGATTGGAGTGAATCGGGTAAATTCTAAATTCTTTTCGAGAGAGAAAAATCGCTGTCGCTTCGAAATGAGCGATGTTTTGAGATTAACCGTGGATGTTTTGTGGATAACAAAGCCAACCTGTTATGCGCCACAAAGCTGGTTTGGTTTTCTAGGATAATAAGTGACATAAACGTGAAGTTGAAAATGAAGAAAATTAATATTTTTTGTGAAATAAAGTGATACGAATTCTATGTTTTCTAAAAGTGGGCCTAATTATTTTTAAATTTATCAGTGTTCAGATAAAAGTTTTTAGAAACCAGCGACCATTTCAATAAAGAATCATCTTTGGTAATAAACATTAACCATCGTCGTTAATTTGAAGTAAAAACTTAAAGAGACCAAAACGCTACGAACTACATTTCGAATTCCACAGTTACATTTCACGAATTCCACATTAGTATTAACATTTTTTAACATCATTAGATATATGCTGTCCCTACTCTTACCTACTTTATTGTTAGGTATTATTGAATTGGAATAATTTCGAGAATATTTTCAGTTTTAGAGTCCAGAGAGGTTTATTTACTGAAAAACGGGTTAACATCAGTGAGACTAATTGAGTTAAATCGAGGCAATAGTTATTTATAATTTATTTTAAAATTTCGTTTCAATTTATAGGTTATAAACCTAATAGGGGTTTCGATTTATAAAAATTTATAAATATGATGAGAAATGTTAAGAAAGGAAAAGAATAAGTCAACGAGGCAATTTGGAACACAGTTATTTTTTATCGCAGATCATAGTTAAGTCTCAAAACTTTTTATGTTTGGCTTAAATAAGAGATTTAAAAGAAGAAGTCAAGAAATCCATTGAGGCAAAACAGAACAAGATCGATTTTTAGGGTTAAAAGGATCTTATAATTTTTTGTTCATATTTTTGTTTTCGGAATTGAAAATATATTTATTTAGTAAAATGAGGGGACGATTTCATTTAAAAGTTATGTCAGTCAATTAGCCAATAAGGGTAAATCGGGACAAGAAAAAATGTAATATTTTATAAAAATTATTTTTTCATTTGGATTTCGATTAAGATTTGAGACAAAGAATTGGCAGGAAAATTAAAGAATACAAAAGGCATGAATCAAATTAACAGAGGCAAATCGGAACGACACGATTCTTTTATCGACACAAAGAAAAAAAATTTCTTTTTGTTAAATTTAAATTTTCTAGAATAAAAAAATGTTTTTATTAATCATAATTTAGAGATATTTTTTTATCAAAAAGCCTTCCTCAATCAGCGAATAGAGGTAATCAAATCAGACCAAAAGGATTTAAAATTTAATATTTTTAAAAAATGTTTGTTTTTATGGGATTGAGAATTTAGACTTAGTATAGGGAAAAAACAAAAAAATTATTAAAAAGTATAAAAGAAAAAAATAAAACAAAACGGGGGCGAATCGGAATTAATTAGACTTTATGTCATTGAAATGTTTGGCAATCTTTCTTGTTTAATTTTTCAATACTGAGAATATGTTACGTTTTTCATAACATTCTCTCAGCGTTATTTAGATCAAGTAAATCAAAGAAGCCGGGGTAAAATGGGTCAGACTAGATACTATTCCTCATAAATGCGCATTTCCAAATTTAATATAATGATTTCGTTTGACCTAGTTTGATTTGAAAGAAAATCAAAGAAAAGCAAAAAAATAAAAACAAAAAATCAAAACAAAAATTAGCCGAGGCAAATTGGCCTCGTTACTTAAGCATATCAAATGTTAAAGATTGGTTGAATTGTTATTTGTTGTTTACTTTTCTGTATACGTTTTTCTCAAATCATCATAAAGGGATTAAATTATAAAAAAAAAACAAAAATCAGACCAATGAGGCAAATTGGGCGAAAGGAGAACTTATTATTTTCTCATGGCAAATAATTTTTCTTATTGTCTGGCAAATAACTATAATTTTAGAGGAAAATATAAAATATGATGGGTTAAAAATTGGCAAAAATAGAACCGTGCAAAAGTGGAACAAAAACGAATCTTATAAAATAAAAAGGTTTAACAACTTTCCTTAATTATATAAACAAAACTAAAGAAGAATAGGGATAGCAGGTGTTGTTCGGTGTTTGAATAACAGAATCTTCAGCATCAGCAGCAGATTGGAAAGTGACAGAAAATGGGTTGAGGCAATTTGGGATACTATGAGTTTTGACTGTAATGCTTGTTCGTCTTTTCGTTGTAATTAAATTTTCTCAAAAATATTAAAAGAGGATTTTTATAACAAAATAGCCTAAGTCGATAAGACCAATTGAGTAAAATCGAAACTAAAGTGTGTTCTTTTTGTTTTTTGATAAAATAGTTGATTCACACGAAGTAAGGAAAAACGTTGAGTAATATATTAAAATACAGCAAAAAATAAACCGAGGCAAATCGGGCCACAATGATGTACTTGGTATTTTAGGAACTTCTACCTAATTTCTTAACTATTTTATCATTTGCGAGAAGTAGTTGTCGCTTAACCATCCAAAGGGAATAATTTTTTTGTAAAAATATCTCTGTAAATCGGTCTGATTGCAATAAATCGGCCAAAAATGTTTGTGGCTCATATAAAAATAAATTATTCTTGAATAAATGTTAAATAAAAATGAACTTGAAAGACAAAAATGTTATTTTAAAAGCGTAAAAAAGCTAAACCGTAGTTGAGGCAAATTGGGCCAGATAAAAATATTTGCATTATTTAGAAAATATACATGTGCTTTTTTGATAAAACTATAAAATAGAGCATAAATGTAGAAATAGATTTATCAGAAGAGTTAAAAAAGACAAAGAGCAATGGAGGCAAATCGGGATATAACGATTTTTTTGTTGCTTTTAAGAGCCTTCTGCACCATTCATTCAAAAATTAATATATTTTTCAATTGAATAAAAGAATAAAAATCATTTAACAAAAAAAAAAAAAAAAAAATAATATAAATGATAGACTAGTTTACTTTTAGTTTCTTGAAATGCAAACTTCTCCATTATCAAGTGTGAAAAATGCCTACACTGCTCATAACAACTTGTTTGAGCTCTGAAATTCCATTTAAGCGTATATTTTTTCTCGAAATCTTTACAAAGTATCTTAAAAAGCCAAATATCTTCATCAAGATAAGCCGCATTGTTTTCCCAGTTAACACCTTCAGACATCTTCAAGTGACAGCATATTTATGGCTAAAACAGCTATAAAGATCATAAAAAAAGTTGTTTTGGTGGCTACGTGCCATCACAGATCAAATATTGTATGTATGTTAACGCTTTCGTAATTGACAGCGAAAAGTTTAACTCTGGAAGCAATACCCAGTTCTTTAAAATTATACTGAATGAATCAACTGTTTTGTACACAGGTTGATTTTTTTTTTAGATTTTCTTTTTCTACTCTTTCCCTTGGCATTGGTCAATCGTAGTGTGCACATTATTTCCGCATCGCAAAGACACACCGTAATGAAGCTATTGACTTGGTCGTGTGACTTTTTACGTACGTGTGTTATGCGTTTATTTGTTCTTTTGGAGCATTTTTTATGGCCGTTGATAAGAACAATGAACAGTGATTCATGGTGACATCAGGAAGGCGTGAAGTAATCTTAGCGAAATTGTTTTTACATAGGTGGTAAAAAATGCTTTAAATAGTAAGTACTGCTTTTAGTGTGATTCATTTGTAATGGTAATGTTACGTTGATATCCGGCCATTGGAAGGCAAATGAATCTAAGGAATAAATGGTGAAATTACTATATTCTATGTTTTCTAAAACGAAATGGAAGCAATCAAAAGCCTTAGTTAAATGATGAAGCAACAAAATGTTTGATTCAATAAATTTTCAAATTTCTTCCGCGAGCCTTTTAAAAATGATTGTTTAAGCTTTGATGTAGTCCGGTTATACTTCTTAAGGTTAGAATTTCACATCTAGGCTGGATTGAAAACGCTTTTCAATGAATATTTTGCCATATATCAAGCAATTTTTCTGAAATATTTAGTTTAAAAACAAAATATTTGAAAATTATTAAATCTTAGGGGTATTCACGATGTGCTCTATTATTCCATTGTTACATATCTGTCAAAACTACGAGATAAAAATTCTGTGCTATGACTTATTGTATTTTTGATATTTTTTGACGTGACATCATTGCGTTTTACCGCGCAGGCTTCCAAAAAACTCAGTGTTAAATGGGTTAATTACTTGATGAGTACAGCTGTAAAGAAAAGCAGATGGCACGACTTATAGAGTAATTCTTTGACCTCATGACCAAAATAAAAAAAAGAAAAATTATAACGTCATTGGGACGTGGAGTAAAATCTACTTAAGTCACGAAACTGAAAATTTGTAACGATGAATTATTACTCGCTGAGTATAGGTGCAACGGTTTAAAATATTATGCGTCTGTAAAGGTTTGTTCTTAACCATCACTTTATAGACGTTTTATCACATTATAGACAAAAAATTCATGGTGTTTTGAGGGCGTGGAGACAGCAGCTTCAAGATCGAAAATGCGTCAATCATGCAACGGTGTTGCACTGAATAAAAATCGGTGGGTATATGCGCTACGTTAAATGTTATAAATCTTAAATGAAGGATTCATACTTGGATTTCTACAAAAATGTAAATATAAATTATGACGTCACTAGGTCTCCGAGGCTGCAGCTTATGCAATAGAAAAGCAATATTGTTGCATGGAATAATTACGAGCCCTGTAGAAGTGCTACGTTAAATTTTATTTTACGATATTAAAAATGAGTTTTTTTCATAAACTTATATCGAAAATTGAAAAAAAAAATGTTTTTGTGACAGAACACCAGTAAACTAGTTAATGCAGTAAAAATGCAAGTAACAACAGTGAAAAATGTTGCATGAAATTATTACTCCGTTACTATTGGTGCTACGGTAAATTTAATGGAACGACAACAAAGGTGACTTTTTGGCTACATCATAAAAACAACAAAAGCAAAAGCAAAAGCAAAGGAAAAAGAAAAAGAAAAAGGATAAAAAAGAAATAGAAAAAGAAAGAGAAAAATAATTGAAAAAGAATATGAATATGAATATGAATATGAATATGAATATGAATATGAATATGAATATGAATATGAATATGAATATGAATATGAATATGAATATGAATATGAATATGAATATGAATATGAATATGAATATGAATATGAATATGAATATGAATATGAATATGAATATGAATATGAATATGAATATGAATATGAATATGAATATGAATATGAATATGAATATGAATATGAATATGAATATGAATATGAATATGAATATGAATATGAATATGAATATACATATGAATATGAATATGAATATGAATATGAATATGAATATGAATATAAATATGAATATGAATATGAATATGAATATGAATATGAAAATGAATATGAATATGAATATGAATATGAATATGAATATGAATATGAATATGAATATGAATATGAATATGAATATGAATATGAATATAAATATGAATATGAATATGAATATGAATATGAATATGAATATGAATATGAATATGAATATGAATATGAATATGAATATGAATATGAATATGAATATGAATATGAATATGAATATGAATATAAATATGAATATGAATATGAATATGAATATGAATATGAATATGAATATTAATATGAAATTTTAAATGTAAATGAAAATAAAAATGAAAATGAAAATGGAAATGTAAATTTAAATGAAAATTAAAATTAAATAAAATTGAAATTAAATATAAAACAAAAAAAAAAATTGAAAAGATGAAAAATTAAAAAAAGATTAAAAAAAAAATTTAATAATGATTTTAGACATGGTTTAGTAGTGTAGTAGAAGGAGTATGACAAGTATTTGGAACAATATAAATATAAGGATAAGAATGAGGAAAAGAGGCGAAGAAATGTATATGGGTAAAGAACGATACATCACTTTGTTAAGTGAAATACCAACGGGCGTGCCCATTACACAACGGGCGTGCCCATTACACTAATAAAACTAATAAAATTTACTTTTAATGCAAAAGGCTCTATTCCTTTATATTTGAAAAGCATTTGGGCTTAAAAATGTCGAAAATTTACTACAAATGCAAATTTATTACAAAAACACAATGCAATAAAAATAGGTTTTAGAACAGTGGTGATCAACGCATGGTTCAAACAACAACAAAGAGAGCTTTCCGAGTGCACAGCTTTACACTGAAACAAGAAGTTGTTAAAAGCTCTCACAACGTTTGGTGCAAGGAACTCTTGTCGAGTGTTGGATTTTCAATATAATCATTTTTTTTTTTTATTTTTGTGTTTGTTTTTTGCTATTTTAACATAGAAAACATCAAGCAAAAATGTATTAAAGCTTTTCCTGAAACATTTCAATATACTAGTATCACCTTTGGTCGAGATTCGACCATTTAAAAATTGATTTTTTTTGTATTTTTATTGAAAACATTTTTTTCTTTCTTCATTCATATGCAAACGTAACCGAACTCATACAGCACCAAACGCACCACCAGCAGGAAATCACAAAACTGTAACTCAATTCTGCTTTTCCATGTTCTGTGATTTTTACTTTCAAAGCTATTCGATATAAAAAATGTGGCTTATATATGCGGAGCCACACCTCTTTGTCCAATGCCCGTCACAGTACCCTACTTCCCTTCTTCTACTTTCTAGTAGAAATGCTTCCAAAGCTATTTGATATAACAACTATGATATAACAACATCCTTTGTCAAGGAAGGAAGTTCTTAACAAATTTCATTGATTTGTATCGTATATTTCAAAAGTTATACTGAAAATTTGGGCTGATGAAAAGTGCTTCGCCTCTATTTGAACGCCCATCAAATGTAACCAGTGGAATGGAACGTCTGATTTGAGGTCGAATTGCCCACCATAGATATTCGGTGCACTCTTTTTCCCTACTCTTATTGATTTAAAAAAAAATTATCAAAATTGGTAGAGAAACACGGGAGAAAATGTTTCTTAACTGTTCTGCGTACACCTATTTATATATAGATATATAATAATAATATGTACAATATATAAAGTAGATAAGGAAATGACTAAAAACATAAATTTGTGTTTATAACTTTGGAGTGGTTTGAAATATTTGAAAAATTTTTTGACAGAAATTATGTTTTTAGCTGTAGAACTTTATAAAAAATACAAAAACAACATTTTGAAAAATAGCTCATGATTTTCGATGATAGAAACACTTAATTAAATTATGTGTCAAAATGAAGCAATTTGTGCAAATAAATGATATGGTATATGAAAGAGTGTGAGAGAAGAAAATAGAAAAACAAAAATAAAATTACAAAAAAAGAATGTCTGGTCTAATTTTTAAGCAAAAATTTAATATTTTAGAGTTTTTTTGAAAACAACATAAGAAATTGAATTAGTGAGATAACGGTAAATCTTTCCTTATTTTTCAAAAGTTATTTAATTAAACTTTCAGACAGAGAAAATTGAGGGAAAATCGATTGAAAAATGGCTGAGATATTTGCATGCAAAATCAAAATTTGAAATATCAATTGTTTTTTTCTCATCCTGAGGCAATGACATTGCTTTAAGAAATGCATTGCATGGAAAAAATCTACAGGTTTCGAAATATCGCAATACTTTTGATGTCATAATAACGGGAAATTTTTTTAACATACTATACGTGGAAAATATTAGCAAAAAAGTTTTCGTATACCGTTATTTTTCTCAACCAACGAATTTTCATACAAAAAACGTTGTACTGAAAACATCTATAGTTTTCGAGATATCGCAATAATTTTGATGTCAAAATAACGAAAATTTTTCAAAATTTACTATTTGTAAGCAATTTTACCATCACAATATATATTGACACTTGTTACATGAAAAAGTGCTTATTGTAGGGTAACCGTAAACGATGGTGAAAAATATTAAATTTTTTTTGCACATCTTATGAATGTCTAAATTTCTCTCTTATATCATGTTTTTCCATCTCTTATAGTTTAGCTTTTATTTAAAAATGCTCTTTTTCCGCTCATATTTGAGGTCAAAGGTCACCAATCTTATATTCAATCATATTGTGCAGCCATACCTTTCATCTGATACCACATTCTTCATTCTACCTCTTCCCAGTTCTGAGATCCCTAACTGAAATTGATATAAACTTTCAACGTTAATATTTCGGGTCGAAGGTCATCAATTTAAAATCTAACATAATTCGGCACATCTATGGTGCAGTACCTTTCGAATGATGTACGTTTCATTGTCCTTATTCTAAAATAAATATTGAAAAAGTGTACAACATTCGATGTTTGCGTATTAATATATAAGATTAACGTACATATATTCATAAATAAAGCAGCGAGCAATACCCTCTCCACATGAACGCTCACTTGACTTGAAATTTAAAGCACAGCAGAAAAAACAAACTTTTACACAGTGTACAATCACAGCGAGCCGATTGCTACTTCGTGTGCAAAAGCTCAACAACACACGATGCCCGCGGGCTATGGGAAACCATGTAGTGAGCACCACTGTTTTAGATCAGTAGTGATCAACGCATGGTTCAAACAACAACAAAGAGAGCTTTCCGAGTGCACAGCTTTACACTGAAACAAGAAGTTGTTAAAAGCTCTCACAACATGTGATGCAAGGAAAACTTCTCGAGTCTGGGATTTTCAATATAATCATTTATTTTTTATTTTTGTGTTTGTTTTTCGCTATATTTACATAGAAAACATAAGAAAAGGTAAAAGTGAAGAAGTGAAATATTTACGTACATTCATAAATAAAACAGCGAGCGATTCGCACACCACATGATTGCCCAAAGAACACTGACTTGAAATTTAAAGCACAGCAGAAGAAACAAATTTTTACGCAGTGTACAAACACAGCGAGCCGATTGCTACTTCGTGTGCAAAAGCTCAACAACACATGATGCCCCCACCACTGTTTTAGATTCGAAACAAATAAATCGATATAAAAAAAAACTAATCATTTCCCCAGTAGCTTTTTAAAACAATGCAAAGCTTTGGTAAAGTTTTTCGAGATAAGAAAAAAACAAAAAAATTGTAGTATTACGCATAAAGAGTGTGTTCTACCCAGTACTTTCTTTGATTTTAAACAAAACACAAGAAATTTCATTAAATAACTATTTAGTTGTAATCAATCGAAATAATACATTTTGCAAGAGGTTTCTAACCCTTAAATGCATTATGTTGCAAGATTGCAAGGCAACCGAAATTTATGTCAATATAGACTGGAGTTAGTGGAGGTTCTTGGCAATGTTGGCTTCTGAAATCTGCAACAAGCGTAGCGGAAGTACAATCGGAAAATACAATTTTGAGGCATATCTGGATCTGATGAATGTCATGAAAAATATGGTCCAATGACTCCATTTATCGGGATGTTACTACGTTTCAATATTCTCATGTTGATGATCATGATCGCTCCAAATATGACAATTTTGCTCTTTGACACACCCATTAACCAAAAAAGAGCCTCACTGTTGAACAAAATTTTTTTCGATAATAACAGCCAGTTGATTTTGGGCCCATTCTTAAAAATTGAATAAAGGGCGTGGTAAGTATTGAATTCATTTTATCTTGAAGAAAAAAAAAAAAACAAAAAACCAAAAATGTGTTTTATTGAGCTAATTAAATTAAAAAAAATATATGAATGGTAAGGAACACAAAATATGTAGTATTGCCTCTTAGGTTCATAGTTGTACACATGATATATGAGCCTGGGAGGTCATTGCTCATGCTGAGCATAAATAATATACTGAGCAAATAAAGCTCTTTTATAAATATAACAGTTTTATTTTAAAAAAGTCGAACTTCAACGCTTTCGGAAATACTGTTGTGAGGTAAATAGGACTAGTAGATCTTATATGCTTTTTGGCTTGAAAAAAAATGTCCTTGAGCCAAGTTAGTCTTTTGATCTTATTAATTCAAAATCTCATATTTCTTTGCAATATAAATTAGAATTTAAAAAATTTAATTATATACGTATGAATTCTTAAATTATAGGGTTAAACTTACGCTACTGAAGATCTATCGTCCTGCTGGTCCTTGAAAAATTGCCACTTGATGTATGAGTAACTGCCAAAATGTTCGCTATTTAAGCTATTGCTCTCAATTACAACTCTTTCGACTAAAGTTCGAGGATGAACTCCATTTATTTTTATATAAATAAAAGTAGATATTAAAAAATGTTTAACCATTAAGTTAAGTGCTCTTTTTTTTAATATGCTCACAATATGTTATATTTTTTTTAACTATATTTGATAAAATTTCACTATAGTTTGCATTTCATATAGTTCTTTAAATATAGATATTTTTATATATACACAAGGTTTTTGCAACAGGCATTAAATATTGATTATTATACAACACATGCAACAAACATTTATTTTTTCTCATATATGTATTTTATAGACTTTTGCTAAATCGCATAAGTTGACGAAGTTTTTTTTTTTTAACTTAATTTTAGTATATCCATAATTTTTGTTTTTTTGTATAACCATAAGTTGGGAATTAAAAATATTGATATGACATTGTTACCATTAAACATTAATATACTGATTGATATATTTACAAAACAGTTATAAATTTGGTTGAATTACACCTGTTTTACTGATTTTTGTTAATTTCTTGAGAGGTCGATATAATTTAATTTAATAGATTTGGGGTTTTAGTTCAAATTTTTAAATGTCTACACGAAGGATTGAAATCAATAGTGTTTTTAAAATTCTTCAGCTTTTGAAAGTTAATTTTTTTTTGTTTTTGTTTGTATACATATTGTTTAACTGTAAATTTTCAAAAATTTATAATTAAATATTTGTTAGTTGCCAGCGTCAGTACTTTTTGTGTTCCAATCGACGAAGATGTTTCTAATCATATCAGCCTATTTTGGGCTTAGCCCAAAAAACGTATATTTGTAAAAATAGCCTTGGCCGGACGTTTACGATTGCAGAAATTCACCGTCTTGTGAAGATTACCCTTGCGATTCTCATGCAGGCCGACGAGTAGCTTGAAGACATCTTCCTTGCTGGGTGTGCAGGCGTAACGTAGCTCAGGTTCATAGTTACTGCTTGAAAATGAGAAAAAAAAAATAGAGAAATTGGAAGGAAGATTTTATTATTTTAGCTAAATTTCAAACTTGTAGTAAATAGTTTTATTTGAGAAACAAAATTTTGGACTAAGAAAGTGAGAAACTAAGGGATTGTTTTGACGAAAGGATCTGGCCCTCTTAGAGAATATATGGGGCCCCAGGAAATGAGAATTTTTAAGCCTCTATTCGCTCTATGATGACTCTATAGCACTCTATTCGCTTATGAGAATAGAAAAATCCCCCGCAATGAGAAAAATTGCTATAATGACTTAAGAAAGCAATCCAGAAATTCCAACTTCAATACAGGATATATTGCAAAATGTTTATCTACCACTTCAACTTATATTTAATAGAACTTTTTGACGTGACATCCCGTTTTATCGCGCAGGTTTCCAAAAAAGTTTAAAAAATAATTTTTCAATGAACCATATGAATGGACTTGAACTTTATTCCTAAATGGACTTTTCCGATAGTTTTCGAGAACTTGTTGGAATTTGAAATTAAAACAAGAGTTGGCTGTGTCGTGGACACATCCGTAGGTTTTGACGTGACGGTATTTCTTTATACTCCTATTTCATGTCCAAACTCTTGTTTTAATCCAAGACCAAATTCTTGACCTAATCAAATATACCGCATCAAATATAGCCTTTCTTAGTTTGTGCCTATTTAATAGTCCGGTTTCATTGTGTTATTTTTTGTTTGTGAGCAATGTTGGCTGCCACGAAAAAAACCGTTGAAAACATAACAAATTAGATTATTGTTGTTGTTGTTGCTGTTCTTGTTGTAGTTGTTGTTGTTGTTGTTGTTGATGTTGATGTTAATGTTGATGTTGATGTTGTTGTTGTTGTTGATGTGGATGTTGATGTTGATGTTGATGTTGATGTTAATGTTCATGTTGATGTTAATGTTGATGTTAATGTTGATGTTGATGTTGATGTTGATGTTGATGTTGATGTTGATGTTGATGTTGATGTTGATGTTGATGTTGATGTTGATGTTGATGTTGATATTGATGTTAATGTTGATGTTGATGTTGATGTTAATGTTGATGTTGATGATGTTGATGTTGATATTGATGTTGATGTTGATGTTGGTGTTGGTGTTAATGTTGATGATGTTGATGATGTTGATGTTGATGTTAATGTTGATGTTGATGATGTTGATGTTGATGTTGATGTTGATGTTGATGTTGATGTTGATGTTGATGTTGATGTTGATGTTGATGTTGATGTTGATGTTGATGTTGATGTTGATGTTGGTGTTGGTGTTAATGTCGATGATGATGATGTTGATGTTGATGTTGATGTTAATGTTAATGTTGATGTTGATGTTGATGTTGATGTTGATGTTGATGTTGATATTGATGTTGATGTTGATGTTGATGTTGATGTTGATGTTGATGTTGATGTTGATGTTGATGTTGATGTTGATATTGATGTTGATGTTGATGTTGATGTTGATGTTGATGTTGATGTTGATGTTGATGTTGATGTTGATGTTGATGTTGATGTTGATGTTGATGTTGATGTTGATGTTGATGTTGATGTTGATGTTGATGTTGATGTTGATGTTGATGTTGATGTTGATGTTGATGTTGATGTTGATGTTGATGTTGATGTTGATGTTGATGTTGATGTTGATGTTGATGTTGATGTTGATGTTGATGTTGATGTTGATGTTGATGTTGATGTTGATGTTGATGTTGATGTTGATGTTGATGTTGATGTTGATGTTGTTGTTGATGTTAGTGTTGGTGTTGGTGTTGTTGTTGTTGGTGGTATTATTGCTTTTTTGTTGCTTCTCCATTGGTTGTGCTCTTTCTTGGTGTATTAACTTTGCCTTAGCTGCATGCAATTAATCCAACAAAAAGGATGCATATGTATACGTTACATTAGGTGACTCCCTTAGGGGCCTTATGACGCTGTCATTTTTTTTTTGTTTTTATTTTTATCATGTGCCCGAAGACCTCGTCCTCATTTTCGTTCTTTAAAATTTACCATTACGCCAATAGTCATTGAGTTAAAGTTCCATGCAACGTTTTTTCATGGTTGTAGCATTTTTACTGCATTATGTAGTTGCCACTCTAAAGTCACGAAGATAAGAATTTTTTGTGTAATTTAGTTGTGAGGCGTAATAACACCTCTATGCTGTTGTAAAACAAAATTTACCGCAGCATGCCTCCTGAGTGAGTAATAATTCCATGCAACGATATTATATTTCTGTTACATAAGCTGCAATATTCATGACCTGTTGACGTCAGAATTTTTTTTTTATATTTGTCGTAAAGTCAAGTATAAATCCTTCATTTTCCTTTTTAAACATTTATCGTAGCTTATATACTCACCGAGTAAAAATTCAATGCAACGCCGTTGAATGAATGTTGCATTGGCGATCTTTGAGCGGCTCTCTCTGTGTCAGCATGAAGTCAGAAACTTTTTGTCCAATTTTGTTGTAATGGCTTAGAACAGGTCTTTATTGGTGTATCGTATTTTTAATCATTAGCTGGTAATAATTCCATGTAACAAATTTAAAGTTGCGTTGCTTAAGCAGCTACCACCGCGTCCCCATAACATTTTGAATTTTTGTTTTATTTTTATAATGAAGTCAAAAAATTAACCTTTACGTTCGTACCATTTTTTAACCATAGCGCTTATACTCAGCGAGTAACAATTCAATGCAACGCCGATGCATTTTGAAAAAATGCATTTTCACTTTTTTTGGAAATCTGCGCGGTAAAACGTAACGTCGTTACGTCAAAAACATATTTTACAAAAATCACGATTTTTTTATATTTTTGATATAAATTTCGCAATATTTATTAATTCGAGCTTCGAAGATTTTTTCAGGCATCAATGGGTTAATTTCAATAAACATTTACTTAAGTAAACGCTTCGTTAGGTGAAGTTGTCAATAGCACAGTTTTTCAACACAACTTTAAGCATCTTCTTAGTAGTTGAAATAATAAAAGTTTTACTGTCAAATTGTTCTGCGGTCGTAAAGAAGCGTTACACAATTTTTATGTGTGAAAGTGACTTAGTCTTATTATGTAAGTATGGTCTTAAATCTTAATTTTATGAAGTAATAATAAAGCATTTATTTTCTGTTGAAATCACGTGATATTTTTTTTATGACAGGATTAAGATGGTAGTCATTGGTGAGTCATTGCATATATTTGAAGAGTAGCGTAAAAGAATGATGAGTGTTTGAGAATTTAAGAAAATTTTCATTTTTTCAGAAGTTAAGGGGCATTTAAAATTTTTGAAATAAAAATACCTTCGATTTCTGTTGTGTCGTTTCCATGGATAGCGACGATAGTAGCGTGAACGTTTTTCCATACCGCTACCAGCGGGATACAATATATTTTCCGGTTCCTCTAGCGGCGCCTCTTCAACATAGACCATTGGCAATGTGTTTATAGAGGGATCCTGTTCGATTTAAAAATTGTAGTTTATAATCAGATAAAGATAATGATGAATAAAAGTATTTCCCACACACCTCTAGAAATTTCATCAAAATCGCCGATTTGCTAACAATATCCTGTTCCTCTCTTAAGTCGTCTTCGAGTTTACGCAGCATATCATATTTGTTGGCCACTTCTAGCTCATTGAATACTGTGTCGGCATAGTCGGGCTCTTGTGGCAGGGTACCTAAATCCGTACCACTAGCAGCCAGTTCAGCGTTGAGAGCGCGAAGTAGTTCTGAAAAAAATGAAAATATGTATTCGTTATTTAGAAAAAATGTCACATACATATGTATTAAGTTTTCTTTAAATTTAAAATTTTTAAAATACATTTTTTATTTCTCAGAATTTTGAACCTAAACACAAAAAGTTGTAAACTTTAAGCGTTGAAAATATGTATGTGTCTTTATCCACATTTAAAACAAAATTGCTGTGAAATCGATATGCCGGCTACGGATTTCACTGTGACAGCCATGGACAATGGAACTTAAAATGAACTCAGCTGCTGACAACATTCTCTGCGTTGACTTGACAACAGTCTCCCTGCTTTAACTACCTACTCGTTGACATTTGTAAATTTTCTTCTACTCTCTCTAACGAACGGAAATTAAACTTACGTTTGGCCATTTAGAATCTTTTATAGAATTCAATGACATATCCGCGTCTGACAGATGAAAATCTTTATGGAGATTAAGTACGGTCAGTGGTGTAGCTTAACTCTTGGACCATAGGGTTGAAATTGCAAAAAATAAAATGTTTATGTCTTAGTGAGAGAAAGTAATAGAAATTTAAAAAAAAATTCAATTTTAGTGAAGGTACTAGTACACTTTAGAAAAATAAGAGAAAATTTATTTTTTTTTTTTAGAATTTCAGAATTATTCATATAAAAGCATCAAAAATGTAATGAAGTATGTATTTCAAAGGCTTATTGTCTAGTTTTGAGTCTTGAAAATAGAATCCATTTTGAGTTTTACGAAATTTTGCTACAGGAGATCCACCTTTATACTACACCTTTTTATTTGAAGAAAATAAAAAAAAAAAAAATAAAAAAAAGGGTCTCCAAGGTTCTTTGATATAGCGGCCACGCACTTTAACCAACTACGCCACGGACGCCAATATTTGAAGAAAATCAAGTAACTTAAAATTAAGGGGGGAAACCTAAGTAACTTACGAAAAATAGGCTTATATTCAGGAACTTTTTTTGGTTAAAAAACCTGTAAAGTACGTTTTATAATATAAGTATTCATATACAAAATGTAATTTTTTTAAAAAATTTCGATACAAAATGGCGGCTGTGCAGTATTTTTTTTTTTTTGAAGGAGGCGCTTATTTTTTTGAACGTGTCGATAGCCAGACACATTACGTCCTTAATTTTTGATCGGGAACAAAAAAAAAACTTTGCTCAGTTTCTATACCCCAAGCTATCGACATACTTAGGATTTTTTCGATATATTGATTTTTCGCGAAATAGTGCGTGATCGAACTAAACAGTTACAATTTTTACCAGAAAAAGTCACAAAATTGTTGATAAAACAAAAAGTCAGCATAATAAAAGAGCAATATAAACAAAAAAACAAAATATTACGTGTGTCGATAGGTACGAAAGGTATTTTGAATATACTGTCAAAATTTAAAATCGATTGGTGAAGATTTGCTCGAGTTGTGTGTCAAGCCGTCTCAAAAAAGTGGTTTCGATAAAAAGCTTCTCAATTTTTAAGTACGCTCGGGACATTCCTGGGAGGTGTCGCGCAAATTTGAAAATTTTGTGCATTTAGATACTTTTGCCGGATTCTATCTATTGGTATATTATTTTTAAGACCCTAAAGCATATTTTAAATGAAAAAAATATTTTTCGAGTTTTCAAAATTTTAATTATGTTATCCCCCCTTCCCCCTTAAGTTAATGTTTTAAAAAATTCAGCTTGGTTTTTCAAAAAAAAAAAAAAACAGTAAATAATATTATTTTAAATAGCATTTTGCCTATGCAACTAATTTTTTTTTTCGGGTATATATTTTATGTAAAAGCATTTTCCTTGCAGTCGTAGTTGGTGGAAGAGAAGTTTGTGGATGAGATTGCTTTATAACTTGAATTGACTGAGGTAAAGGTATGTATAACACTTGCCTCAGATTCAAATTCACATGTTTCTACGGCTTTCCGCCACGCATCCTACACATATTTCACTTAATTGCCCCTTCCCTCCCACTAATCTATCACCCCATTTCGAACCAATGCGGACTTGACTGAATAGGTATTCTTGGGTTCTTGGTTCAAAGCTAAAAAAAAAGTAAAAAAAGTTTAGTTACATTTTCCTCTAAACTAAGTTTTTTTAAATGGCAACGGCTGAATCTCCGAACCACTATCCTATCGTGATAAATCTTGAGGCATTTTGTTCGTTTTACTGTTTTGTACAACAATTCAACACATTTAGATAAAAAATTTAAAAATTAATTTTTAACGGGTAAAAATTTGACGGGTAAAAAAATACCAAAATACAAATTTTTCTGATTTTTTTCATCAGTATTTTTTCATCTTGGACTTCTTGTTTCCGAGATGAAGTCTTGTTTTCGTAAAGCAAACATGCCCACGTAGTGGCCCGTATGGCCCGCGTGGCCCTTCATACAAATTTCTTTCTATCTTAATATCGCGGGTCAATGCTTAAAAAAACAAAAACCAAACACAAAATGTTGCTCATCATTGCGATGAGCCAAAATCAAAGAACGCCTGCAAAAAACAACAACACAAACCGCACTCGTTTAGTGTTCAGCACACTTTCCAGTGAACTTTACAAAAACAAATTCATGCAAAGCCAAAATAAAAAACGCACACTCGATGATGTCAATGCTAAAGCTGATTGTCCCGTTACTTGTGTGTCGAGTCAACTCACAAACGCGTAAAGCGTCATATTAACGGCCAAGAGAAACGTTTCGACGTGGGTTCATTCGGCAGCAAAGCATCTGTAAGCCACAACAGTGGATCAATCTACCACAGCAATACTGAAAACAGGTTTTCTATACTTAGTGATATAAGCATTGAAAAAAATTCCATAAATGTCAATAAGAATCCTAGCGAAGTTCATTCAGGTAAAATCGAAAAAAGTCAAATTAAAGCTAAAGATTCATTTTGTCCTCCTATAATTCTTTATAACATTAATATTAAAGACCTGGTAGACCAGTTAAAGGCCAAATCTCCACAAATATGTTTTAAAATTGTAAACAAATCTAATTCTAAAAGCAAATTATACTTTAAAGATCTGTCAGCTCATGTTGAAATGATGACACTGTTGCGGGAGAAAGGCATCGAATCATACTCTTTTACGCCCTCGGCACTAAGACAAGTGAATTTAGTTCTGCGTGGAATTTATTACCAAACATCTCCTGATGATATAAAATCTGCTCTAGATCTGGAAATTCCAGGTGTTGTAGATAAAATCACTAAATTTACCACATCAAATTCACTTAAAAACAACTACGACACAGGTCTTTTTCTTGTCTCACTTCTCCCTGGGAAAAAATTGGGAGATGTAATGAGGGTTCGATACATTTTAAATCAGGGTGTTTCCTGGGAGGCTCCAAAATATCATAATAAAGAAATTCAATGCAAACGCTGTCAGTTCTGGGGGCATAGTGCAAAGAACTGTAACAAACCATACACTTGTGTTAAATGCGACCAACCACACGATCCTGGCTGTTGTCTTTTAAAGAAACATGAAAACTCTTCTCCGTTTTGCGCTAACTGTCAACAGTCTGGCCATCCGGCAAATTTTCGAGGCTGCCCGGCTTACAAAATTTATCTCCAAAAAAAAAAAAATTTGTTAAACTTAGCAAAAGAAAAGAAACTTAATGCTATGAAAGCAGTCACTCGGTTTTAAATCATTCTAGTTTAGTTACTCCAAATAAATCATATGCTAGTAATTTTCACGACAGCTCATCTCGAGTTAATAGACCTTCTTTTATAGATGACTTTCTTAAAATTGCTATCTACTTTAATACTCCCGAACCAATTACTCTAGAATCAAAAATAAAATCATTCCTTCAGAACTTTAAAACTCTTCCTAAAGAACAAGCTAAAGCAGAATATTTCAAACTTTTGGAGGAAGTTCGCAATAGATATGGTCCGTAATACCATAAATTTTCTTACATTTAACATCAGGTCGTTTTTAGAAACAAGTCGTAAGATCGAACTTTTAAAAATTCTTTGTAGCAATGATATTGATTTTGCATTTATACAAGAGTTACATTTTCATAAAAATAAAAAAGTTTTTTTAGAGGATTATAATTTTATTTCTGATAATTCAGCTCTTGGTGTTGGTATTGCCATTAAAAAAATATACAAATATTCAACAGTATTTATCCCAGACTTAGAGTTTCCACATTTATTCGTTCAAGTAAATTTATCGTTTAATGGAAACATACAAAAGTTCTTACTTGGCTCTTTATATTTTCCTTGTAATTTTTCATCTTCAAAATTATTTAATGGTCTTGTTAAGATTAAGGATTTCGCAAAAAATTTTGATGGATCTTTTCTAGGTGGGGATTTAAATTCTAAAAACCATTCTTGGGGTGATGCAATTGAGAATTGTAATGGAAAATATTTATACGATTGGCTTCAAGCTTATTCGCATGAGTTCGTTCGGATCTCTGATTCAAAACCGACTTATCCTAACGGAAACTCATTCCTTGATCACTTTCTTATAAGCACCAATTTAATTAATTTTAACAATCCAAATTTTCAGATAAACACACTTCCCACGTTTTCAGACCATTTTCCCTTAAAATTGAAATTGGTACTCAATGATTTTGAGTATCTTTTGAGTCCACCACGGTTTCTTACTTCTTTTAAAAATACTAATTGGACGGACTTCCAGTCAGACTTAGATTCTGCTTTGATTCCTTTATTACCTCCTTGTGGTCGTAACTTAAATAATACTGAATTAGACTTGCACATAGAAAAATTCTCACAAACAGTGCAAGATATTACAGCTTCACACGTGGAAGTTTCGGAACTAAAATATAAAAAATTCATAATCCCAGAGAGCGTCAAAAGACTTTTTAAAATTAAATATATTTGGCAGAAAAACCTTAAAAAAATTTATCATCGTAATTACAACAGAATTTCTCCAGAATATACTGAACTCTCTGCTCAAATTCAACTACTTAAAACTATCATTAAAGAACAAGTCGAAATTTTCCAATCCAAAGAGTTCGAAAACAATTTAAAAAAAATTAAACCCGGTCCTTTAGCTTACAAACAAATTAATAAGTTAATTGGAAGTAACAAAAGTAAGTGTTGTAATAAAGTCCTAGTAAACAATGAATTTTTGACGGAAGACAGGGAAAAGGTAGATGCCTTTAAAGATTATTTCTCTGATGTCTACAAAGAAACCATTCCTTTGAATGAAGATATCTCTAATATGTATTCAACAATAAATTCAAATTTTTCGTTATATCCGGCTTGTTTATATAACTTTTCCTCCCATTTTTCTTCACTGCATAACTCAAATAGAACTAATTTTACTAACCCCAATGAACTTCAGGAAACATCGTTGTTACTGAAATCGAAAAAATCATTTGGCCCTGACAAAATTTCTAACTTTATTATTAAAAAATTCTCTTCAGTTGCATTTCAATTTCTTTCCATAATTTTCAACAATTGTATTAATAACGGATACTTTCCAATCTCTTGGAAAATTGCGAAGATACTTCCCTTACAAAAAAAGAAAGGAAATTATAATTTGAATAACTTTAGACCAATTTCTCTTCTCTCCAATTTAGGAAAACTTTTTGAACATGTTATTTATTCAAAATTAAGTTTAAATATAAATTGCAACTATATTCCTAATAATCAATTTGGATTTAAACGTGCTCATTCAACAAATCATACTCTTCTTAAATTTCATAACGACGTAATTTGCAATTTAAGAGAAAGAAAATGTACTGTCGCAGTATCCCTTGACATTGAAAAAGCATTTGACAATGCATTTCATGATGGAATCATATACAAATTAATTAGTATCGGTTTTGACCCTTTCATCATAAGGTTGCTTCGTAGTTTTTTAAGTGATAGGAAGTTTTTTATTGAAATAAATGATATCTGTTCAACAATGGGTCACGTTAAAAGTGGAGTTCCCCAAGGCTCGATTTTAGCTCCCCATTTATACAACATATTTATCCACGATTTCCCTCATCATGCTAATAACTCCAAAAGCATATTATATGCAGATGATTCCCTAGTCTATGCTCATGCCGAGTCTCCATTTGAAGCATTAAGTATGGTTTCTAATCATCTTCGTCTAATAAATTGTCATTACAAAAAATGGGGAATTAAAATAAATATAGCAAAATCCGAAGCTATTTGTCTCAGAAATGCATCAGGGAAATGTGCCCACTTTGTTGTACCAGAAAGTAAATTATTGAGAATAATTTTGGATGGGGTTGAAATACCATTTAAAAACAGTATCAAATATCTCGGTGTTACTTTTAATAAATTAGTCAAATTCAATGAACATGCTCGTTTAATTATAAAAAAAGTTAACAGAATAAAAATGCATTTCTCAAAATTGCTTCGTAATAAATTCTTAAGTCAAAAAACAAAACTTCTTATCTATAAGGTCAGTATGCGCTCGGTCTTTATCTATGCTTTTCCTATTTGGTTTTCCATATCCCCAACAGTGGCAAAAGAATTAGAAATTGCTGAGAGAAAAATATTAAGACTTTGTGTTGATCGTTATTACGAATCTCAATCAAAAAGATATTCTAATCTTTTCATTTATAAGGCAGCCTTAATCCAACCTCTTTGCTGGTATTCTATTTCTTTACTTAAAAAATTTGTCTTAAATTTACAATTCCATGAAAACAGCCTTATTACTGATATTTATAATTATCAAAATTCCTTTAACTGGTCTACCAGTGTCTACCTCTCACCCATTGGTATTCTAAATGAAGACATTTCCGCAGAATCTGACTTTTCGCTCATACCTGAATTCTACAAAAGGATAGTTGCAGGCTCTCACAGAGGCTAATAAAAAATTTTGTTTGACAGTCATTATGTAAAATTTGCGATGTAAGCCTAAATTTTGATTTTCTCCATGTTTAGTTTTAAGTGTATTTTTAGGTTAGTTTAAGTTTAACTAGATAATACATCTAACGTAATGATTTATGTGCCGAGAGCAAGCACAATTTTGTAAACAATAAATATTTAGATACATTTTCTTCTCCCTCATGTAAAACTAAGCAAGTTGCATTTAATCTTTAATCTTTTTAGAATAATACTTTATAGTTCTAAGTTCTTTCATTTTTAAGATATCTTTAAGCTTTGTAAAAATCCAGAAAAAGCCTCAATAAATTGAATTGAATTGAATTGAATTGTGTGTCGAGTAATTTTTCATGACGTGTGATTTTATTGCATTGTAATTGTTTTTTTTTTTTGTTTTGTTTGATTTTTTGCCAAACTCAACGATGAGCAACATTTTGTGTTTGGTTTTTGTTTTTTTAAGCATTGACCCGCGCTTAAAATTTCTTGGGCCCCACTGCCGTAAAGCAATGTTAATTTTTAGTGTCTATTTCAATGTCCTCTAAAGGCACAAAAAAAATATTTAAATAAAAAATTTTTGTTTTATTATTTCCGAAAGGTTTATTAATGTATTAAGAAAAGTAAATTACGATAATTTTTAAAGTACATACCTCAGAAAATAAAATATTGCAAAAGTGTATTTGTTTCGCCTTATAAAGTGTACTAGTACCTTAATGGTTTGGGGAAAACCTAAGAATAAGCAAATCTACATAAAAGAATATTGACACCCCGCATGCACCCCTATAACACCTACACTGCTTACTTTATTTTGGTCTTACGCTTAGAATAAACTTGATATTTGTGCTTTAGTTAAATCTTGCTGTCGTTTGTGGTTTTTTTTTCAAGTTCTATGGATTCGCTAGACGGAAGCATTGAGCAAGCGTTTTTCTATGACGTCGTTACAGTAACGTCTACGACGTAATCTCAATGAAATTGCCTGACGCAAATATATATGTGTATGATTACAAATGGTGTTGCAATTTTACTTAACCAATTAATGTTAATTGTTCCTGGGCATAAGGAAATTTTTGTTTTTTTTTGTTTTCGGCTGGATGTACAGCTTTTGACAACTACTTAGAAACGCTTAACTTTTCATATATTTTTTCATTTATTTCATCATGTTTAATTTATATTTATTAAAGAGGTAACAAACAAACAAAACAAACAAAACAGAACTAAGAAATTATTTCATCTTGCACAATTTTAAGAAGATGTGAAAAAACTCTTAGCAATTTCACTGCGAAACCTAATTAGGAACGACAATATATTTTTAGAAGATATTTTTTTATATTTTGCGGCCTCAGTAGGCTACGCCTACTCGCCTACTCGACTGCTACCCCAGAGGTCCCGGGTTCAATTTCCGGCCAGGCCATGGTCCTACGCTTTAAAAACGTTTTGCGTTTTGCAATTTTCTATCATCATTTCTAATCAACTGAAATGAAAATTGATCAATTCTTACAACTTGAAGTTGTAGTTGATGGTAGAGAAGTTTGTGGGTGAGATTGCCTTTATAACTTGAATTGACTGAGGTAAAGGCATAACACTTGCCTTTTTGGTTTTCCACCACGTTTAGAACATCCTACACGTGTTTCACTCGATTGTCCTTTTCTTCCCACTAATCTAGTACCCCATATCGAACCAAGACTTAACTGAATAGGTATTCCACCTGAAATCCGTGGTTAAAAAAAAGAATTGTCATATATGTTATACAGGGTACTCCAATAGGGACTTGACAACTTTGAATTAAATTTCTGAACGCACCCTTTCACTGTCACTGTCAATTTATTCGGTAAACTCAACATTTTCATCATGGTAAAGTACACGAACGAACAACGTCTGCAAATTGATGATGCGACAAGATGATGAATATCATCGCAAAATCATCTTCAGTGACAAAGCTCATATTTGGCTCAATGGGTTCGTCAATAAGCAAATTTTATGAGTTATTGGTCGAGTGAAAATTCACATGTGCGTCATGAATCACCACTTCGGTTTGCATGCCGGTGGCCTCATTCGACCATATTTTTTCGTCGATGATAACGATCGTAACGTTACTGTGAATGGCCATCGTTATCGCACCATGATAACCGATTATTTTGGTCCGAATTGGAAGATATGGACTTGGACGCCATGTAGTTCCAACAGGACGGTGCCAAAAGCCACACAGCACACGTCATTGAACCATATTTTTTCTGTCGACGATAACAATCGTAACGTTACTGTGAATGGCCATCGTTATCGTGCCATGATTCCCGATTATTTTTGGCCCGAATCGGAAGATATGGACTTGAACGACATGTGGTTCCAACAGGACGGTGCCACAAGCCACACAGCACACGTTACAATCGATTTATTGAAGAGTAAGTTTGATGAGCGTGTTATCTCAAGACATGGGCCAGTCGATTGGCCGCCTCGTTCGTGCGATTTAACGCCTCTAGACTATTTTCTTTGGGGCTACGTCAAGTCATTGATCTATGCCAACAAGCCGACGACGTTGGAAGAGCTTGAACCCGTAATAGCGGCCGTTTCGGCCGAAATGTGTGGCCGAGTCATCGAAAATTGGGTCCAACGACCCAATACGCTGCATACGTGCCTGCGGTGGCCACATGAATGCAGTCGAGTTCCATTCATAAATGTTTTAATTGTACTTCAAGCCGATAATAAAGTTTTTGAAATATCTCAAATGGTTTGCGTTTTATTTAAAAAAGAATTTGTCAAGTCGTTAATGGAAAACCCTTTATTTTCTCTTTTCACGTCAGCCCACAGATGCTCGATTGGGTTTAAGTCTGGACTGGATGATGGCCATTCCAAAACATTAACGAAATTTTCCTCAACGAATTTCTATGTGATCCTAGCCGTGTTTTTCGGATCATTGTCCTGTTAGAATTTCCATATAACAGGCACATTTTCTTCAGCCCACGTCAACATGACATTGTTTAAAATGTAAACGTACTTCTTCTTATTTAAAATTCTATCAATTTTATGGATTGGCCCCACACCAATCCAAGAGAAGCATCCCCATACCATAATGTACTTTCCACCATGCTTCAATACGCAAGAAGCATAGCGAGGATTAAATACTTGATAAACAAGTCTAACAAGTCTCCGACAATCAGCACAAAGGAGACATTTATTTTTGTTTCATCGCTCCAAAGCACATTTTTCCACTGAATTGTAGTCCAATTCCAATGAGCAATTCCAATTTGCAAAGGTTATTCGACTTTTTCTTTGAATACTACTCAGAAATGGTTTTTGAAGTGCTGCTCTGCCATGTAGCCCGAATTCTACCAAACGAGGTGGAATAGTTCGCTTGGATATTTTGATATTTAAGGTTTCTAATTAGATGTTGCCCTTTGCTTGAGCTGTACTAAGTAGCATGTAAATATATCTTAAAAATGTTGACGGTATTTGAAAGCTTAAGAGCAAAATGAATGAACGAGAGAATAAAATAGAGTTTTAAATAAAATTAAACTGTTTTAGAGTCAAAACTTAGCAGTCAATTTTTATATTTTTCATTATTGTTTGTTAAGCGCTAATATTAATAGAGAGTGTTTCTAATTAGTTGTCAACAGCTGTATATGGTCCCAACAACTTTCTTTATATACCAATTTATTTTAATTTCGGAATTTTAAGTTAGCTTAAGTCATGCCAGTTGGAAAATTTTTCGAAAACGACAGATTAAAGATTAAAAAAGGTTTTGATGTAGAATAAAAATAAAAATGTTCACCTCTAACCTCTAGAATAAAAATAACCATCTTTGGCTCTTTTATCTGTCTATGAAGATGATGGCAAGACTTTAAATGAAATTTATTAAACAGAAGTCCTCACCGTCGGGTCAAATGAATAAAAAAAAAAAAAAAACCGAAAATGCAATAATCATAGTGAAGTGACATCAAATGTTGAGGTCCTTCAGACTTATTTTCTTTTTCAATTTGTGTCCTGACTTTTATTTGGCAGTTCAATATAACTGAGAAGAGCTTCAGTAAGTAGGCAATTAACCACAAAATGGTTGCTCTTGTGAAGTTTTTTTTTATTTCGATGACCTAGTTAATGCGATGAATTTCTTCTCATTATTCTACAAGTTTGATGACAAAAATACTCGTACATATAGTACATAAGTATAACAACACTGAAATGATTGAGGTGTATTTTTATTTTTGTAAGGTGTATTTTATACAGTAACAGCCGTATTCATAAAAATATTTTCAAATAGCTTTAAAACGTTCAATAGTTAAAACTCTTTTTAATGTTAAAAGGTCTTTTAAAATTTCGTTATTCGTAAACATGTTGTAGTTGTTTTGCAGATAAAATAGGAACATTTTCGATTTGAAGTGGGAAGAGTGTAAATAATGGTTTGTGTATTAGATAAATTCAATGAGCTTTTTACACAAACTTTTTCAAAGCTAACCTCTGCACTGAAAAATTGTAATTTCATTATCTTTTTTTGTAAATATTTTGAAATTTTTGAAAAAATTTTCTTGTCTTTAATTCCTTTTTTTAATTTTTTAATTTTGTATTTTTTTGTCATATTTTCCAAATGTTTGAATTATTTTGATTATTTTTGAAAATATTTGTGGTCAAATAAGAGCAAATAATTTTAAAAATGCTTTGTGAAGGGTTTAAAGCAGTGATCATCAAAGCCTATGCCCGCGGGCATTTGAGCTTTTGTGCTTAAAAGCTTTCTGTATACATATTAACTCATGGACGAGCACTGAACTGCGTCAGTATCTATTGAAATTTCATGCAGAACAATCCTGCGGCACATGCATGCTTCTTAGATTGTTTTTTTGCTGCGCATACGCAACTTATGCTACACTCATAAATATATAAGTTTTTGCTATTTCTATGCAAAATGTCTCTACTTGAATGGGAGTTGCAATTCTTTTTTGCAGAAAATATTTTTTCTGAACCTCTATGTATGATTAAATTAAATCAAAAACGAAAAAAAACGTAAAGAAAAAAAAAAGACACTGTTTCGTATAGTAAGTATTGACACTTCTAAATAAAAATTGAATTTTAAAAATTGAAATTATATTATGAAATTAACCTTCACTAGTTTAAAGTTTTCTCCTTTTTTGTAACAGTGCATAAAATAGTGAATGTTGATATGTTTCTTCGATATGAATTATGTTATTATGAACAGTATAAGCATACGTTGATCGCAAAATTTTTTAAAAACATTTCCCCCTCAAGCCTCTCTCATAGATTTTTAATACACCAGATGAAAATTTTTTCCGGCGCCACTGAATAATCAAACAAGCAAACCATCGTCTTGCATGAAAGCTGGACTGAGACTCAAGTAGTATTTTTTTTCAGTGCAAAGCCTTCAATGAGCTTTTATACATAAACAAAGTATGCTTGTATAGAGTTTGATGACCACTGGTTTAAAGAAGTGTTGATAAACGCATGGTTCAAACAACAACAAAGCGAGCTTTCCGAGTGCACAGCTTTACACCGAAACAAGAAGTTGTTAAAAGCTCTCACAACATTTGGTGCATGGAAATCTTGTCGAGTGTTGAATTTTAAATAGAATAATTTCTTTTATATTGTTGTATTTGTTTTTCGCTATTTTAACATAGAAAATATCATAAAAAGGTAAAAGTGAAGAATATAATTTCCTGAAGCGTTGCAAAATATTTACGTATGTATATTCATAGAAAAAAAAAACAGCGAGCAACTAACTTGAAGTTTAAAGCACAGCAGAAAAAAACAAACTTACGCAGTGTACAAACACAGCAAGCCGATTCCTACTTCGTTTGCAAAAGCTCAACAATGCACGATGCCCGCGGGCTATGGGAAACAATGTAGTGAGCACCACTGGTTTAAATCACGTTTCAGCCATTTTTTTAAAATCCTCTCATTTATAAACAAACATTTTCAAACATTTTTTTACATTTTTTTGTTTTGTTTTTGATATATTTTGAAACAATTTAAAACAAATTTAAATTTTAGGCCAAGTATGTTGACAACAAGACAACATACGGCTCTGTTTACAGCAAATCACACAGCAGACTAGACAGACTGTTAGGATGGCCGCTACACCAACTCATCAGTAGTCTTGCATTTTCACTGTGGTCCACTCAAGCTACTGAGGTCCTACTTATACTACCAATATGCGGACAAAGTTACCCGGAAGTTTATTTTGCCAGAGAGAGCGCTTTTACATTAGTAACTAAGTTATTATCTACTTACTTATGATGCACCCTCTGTCAAGGTTCTTTGTCTTCATGTTGTCTTGCTGTCAACTTACTTGGCCTAAAGCTCAAATTTGTTTTCAATAAAAATAATGAAAGGTCATACTCAAATTTAAGATATTGAAATAATTTGATATATTTTTGACAAAATTTGCGCTCATATGAGAACAAACAAAATTTATAAATGCTTTATCGAGGATTTATTGAAGATTTCAACCATTTTAAAAATTCTCTCATTTATGAAGCATTTAAAAGAGATTTTTAACATTATTCATAATATTTTTTATTTCATAAATTTTTTCAGATTTTTTTCTTATGAAGGCTTTATAAGAAATTCATAATTTTTTATGAAATTTTTTTTTTTTTTTTTAGCTTTGAACCAAGGATTTCAGGTGGAATACCTTTTCAGTCAAGTCTGCCTTGGTTCGAAATGGGGTGATAGATTAGTGTGAAGGAAAGGTCAATCAATTGAAACAGGTGTAGGATGTTCTAAGCGTGGTGGAAAGCCGAAGAAACATGTGAATTTGAATCAGAGGCAAGTGTTATGCCTTTACCTCAGTCAATTCAAGTTATAAGGCAATCTCATCCACAAACTTCTCTACCATCAACTACAACTTCATGTCGTAAATATTGATGAATTTTTAATTTCAGTTGAATAGAAATGAGGAAAGAAAATTAAGAAAGGTTTAAAGCGAAGGACCATGGCCTGGCCGGGAATCGAACCCGGGACCTCTGGGGTGGCAGTCAAGCACGCTACCAACTCGACTACCAAGGCCGCCTAAAAAAAACCGTTGAAAACCGTGACCGTTGAAAAAAAGTCACAGTTTTTTGTTGCTAATTTTGTCTGCGCAGTAGATTAAGCAATGTTTCTAAAGACAAGACTTAAAAGGTAGACAAGACATCAATAAGGCCTGTTATTGACCCTCGCAAGGGCGTCCACAGGGGAGTGCAGGCTGGAGGCACTTGCCCCCCCTCAACTGAAAAATTTTATATATTTTTATTTCCTATGTGCATATGTTATATTTTTGTTTATATGTTACAAAGTTTTAAACTCTTAAGTTCTGATTTCTGAGGTGGTCGAAACTTAGTTTTATCTGAGTTTTGTCACTTTTTGTTAAGATTTCAGTATATTTTGAGAACTACTTATGTGCATTGTTCATATAGAAAATTTGAGTAGCGCTCCGTTACGTCTGCATAATCAACCCTGAGTAGCGATCAACAACCGATTTTGTTCTCTAATTATCGTCTGTTGTGCAACTATTGTTTTTATTAATTGTGTTGTATATGTGGAGTCTACATATTATTTGAGAAGTCAACACGAAGTTCTTTGATGTGTCAATGGCGAAGCGGCCCGCAACCTTTGTTTAAAACAATATTGATAATTTTAAACAAAGTGTCAACGCACTTTGCCAAAGGGAGCTAGAGACAGGTCGGTTTCAAAAAAGCCACTAAGTCCTGTCTGTGTCCGTTGTCTAGTCGACTGAGTCTAACGATGTCTGAGTCGTTACCTAACTACACTCAAAGTGAGAGCAAAAATAACTTACTCTCACCAAGTATTAGTTAGTTTACTTGAAATGAGAATTTAATCACTCTCATCCCAAGTCTAGCTACTGTCAATTATTTCTTCTAATCAAAATCTAATCTGTTCTTATATATAATTGTAATAAAATATATAATAAATAAAAAATATATAATAAAATAAAAAATATCAAAAATAGACATAAAACAATTTTTCATAAATAACTGTATGATAAAAAATAAGTAGCGATTAAAAATAAAGAAAGAAGAAACTAACGAGAAATAATAAATAATATACTATAAATAGTATGGAATGTATAATAAATAATAATAATGAATAAAAATAAAAATTAAACAGATAATTTACTATCTGAAATAAAAAATGGTTTGAATAAATATTAATATAAACCTAGCTCATCTAAAAGAGAGAATGGTGGGTTTAATGAAAAAAATGTTGGATATTAGGATAGAATTTTCCCATTGCTAAAAGAGAGCTTTACAATAGGAACTAAGGAAGACGAAAAAATATAAGAAGATATTCAACCCGATGAAAAAAGTGGAAAAGGACCTATTACCTAATGCCTGGTTAAAGCCGTGTAGGCGCGTGGATTTCCATTAAGAATTCTTTTCGCTTACCACCAAGTAAGCTAATCAGAAGGATTTAAAAATTAAAATTATTTTACCGACCCTCTATAGACTGAATGTTACACATTCGAAAAAAACTAAGAAATTTTTAAAATTATATAAAATATTCATGTCTAATTAAGGTACTATTACTTTCAAGAATGCTAAAAAATAACATATATTCAACAATTTTTTTTTCACTTTCTTTATTATATATGGATATTAAACTTTTTTTGCAGTATTAAATAGTTCTTGAAGATTGCGAACAATTTTTTTTTTATTTGCTATTAATTGTACATTTAATATAGGGCGGTCAAATTTTCTTCTCAAAAAAAACACTGCTGCATGGCGGACAGTTAATCTCTAGAACAGTAAGTCTTAAACATAAAATTCAAAAAGAGTGTCTAAAAGGAAGTGCTCTTACGTGAAAGTTTACCAGAAAAATTGAAAAAGCATTAAAAATAAAAAAATGGCGGACATTTGAACATTTTTTTCGAAAATCGCCTTTTTTTCGAACTTTTTCAGACTCAAAAATTTTATATTTTTTTTTGTGATCTAATTGTGGTAAACTATCACACAGGATATAAAAACAAACAAAATGCTGCAAAGTTTATAAAAAACGGCCTAGTAGATCCGGAGAATAACTGTCCGCCAGTTAAAAGAACCTAAACTCGCGAAAAATGCGTGTAAAGTTTATTTTACACCTGCGAGCCGAGGGCGCGCTTCAATTGAGTCGTTATATCTCGGCACTGGCTTCGAATTTCGATTTAATATTTTAGACAGTTATTATTGCAGGAATTGATCATAAGAAGCTAGGTCAAACTCCTTTCAAGGGCTGAAATGGCCAGTTATTTATTTTATTTTTTTTTATTATTGAAGGTATAAATTATCTAAAAATGTAAAAAAAACAAAAATTAATTTTTTGAAAATTCTAGGCGGTAATAGTATCTTAAAAAAACATTAAGCATGTTGCTCTGTTCATAACTGAACGAGCATTCAAGAAAAACGAATATAAAAAAATTTTTAAAACACAAACACAAGAGAATCATGCACTCTTATTATATATTATACACACACACACACACACACACACACACACACACACACACACACACACACACATTGATACAAACAAAAAATCAAAAAAGCTATTTTAAATGATAATAAAATAAAATAAATACCTTGAAAATCTTTTTTCAGTCTGCACGGATCTTTAACTATATTTAAAAACGAACGACTATTATTTTAAATATTTTTAAATACATTTAATTAATGTAAATATGATTTTGTAAACCAAAAGTTCGTTATACTGCAAGTTAAATTGAAAAATATAAATTTTCATATAATAACAGTGTTTACAAAGTTTTCCAAAATCTCAGGCAAAAAAAATTTCATAGGTAACATTCCAAGCTCATTTTCATAAACGTGCACACCAATGCATACCTTTGCGCCCCCCCTCCTGTGGACGCCCATGGACCCTCGTGTTAATAACATAAGCGAATAACATCGAGCAACATATGAATGAAAAATTACTTTAATAAATTCAATTGTAAAATTAAAACTAGAAATAATATGTATGGTACGTGTTACAAAGGATATTTTTCCATCGTACATCTTAAGAGAAATGCACAAGACAAAGGTAATACCCACATAAATGACTGCAAGAAAAAATCGACCGACCTTTAACACTTGCAAACTTACGCCTGTCTATGTTTTATTGAGTTCTTTGAGTGAGGTTTAAAAAATGTAATTTAAGATAAGATTATTTTAATGAATGGCGGTTAAAACTCAACTCAAGGTGTATTTGCTGGTAGGTGGTGAAAATAACCAATTTAATATTTAATGCGAATCTATTTTACTCTAAAAAAATGTTGGAAAAAGAATATGTAGTTAATATTAAAGAAGGTTGTGGTATTGCAGCAATAGAACTATTCAAACATGAACTTTTGTATTCCAACCATATGTTAAGAACCTTTTTTATCGCTGCCTCTGTAAATAATGAAGTAGCATAAATTCAAGTATATTTTGCAAAAGATAATAAAGACAGTAGGCAAAGAGTTTTCTATTGATCAAAGGTTGAGTAATGATCAAAGATTCAGTGGTACGTGTGAAAAACTAAAACCAAAAGTAAAGTAAAAAAAAAAGGACACGTCACACAGTACTTTGAGCCCACACAAAAGTGAGGAATAAATACAAGGAGTATTTCGATTCTTAGGAAATTTTGCATGATGATTGATTTATAGTCATTGATTTCAAAAATGGAATCAGATTTAATGCATATCTATTGTTTTCGGAACCTGGAAATAAGGTTTAAATATCGAAATTTCTCCGATTTAAAGGGAATATTAAAGTTATTAAAAATACTTATTTTTGAAAAAATTTCTCTTTTTTAAGAAGTTAAATCTTTATCTTTTTTGATTTGATTCACCGTTTGGAAATATATTTTTTCATTCAAAAGATATACATATAGTTTTCTAAGTACTTTTGCATACCAAAATATAACTTCCTATAAAAAAATCTTTATGTAAACAAATACTTTTTGATGTTGTTAAAAACACTTTTTTTTAACAAATAAAACTAAAATTTTTAATAATATGAAAGTTATAAGAGATCTTAATTTCTCTCACTTTCAATATAGAAGGTAAAATACGGGTCTTCCTCATTAAACTTATTTTTAAAATTAATAGTTCTATTTGATGATAACTCAGGATATGATGATTCAATAGGTGTGTCATCAAGACCTTATTTGAATTTTCCCGAGAGTTTTCTTTATATCTAATATTTTTGTGGGAAGCCTCCAATGCTTCTTCCGATAAATTTCCTGAATTTTCAGAAGCATTGACAGGTAGTTCTATATTCTTTTTAAAATTTTTAATAGCATATACGAGTAGACTTGGAAAGAAATTTTCATGATGTTTATTGACAGTTTTACGCAGAATATTATACTTTTCTTCCGAAAGATCCAAGTCTAAATAAAGTGTCAATGCCAACAGTACTGAGAGAAAACATTGTTTTTTAATATTGCCTTTTCCTTTCGCGAATTCTGATGCATATTCTAATTTTTTTTCAGTATAGTCAGATACTATTTCAGCAACTTTTGGTCTTTTCATTTGTTCAGATTACAAGTGGAACTCCTTTTTAGGTCTTCCGCGACTAGTGTTAGGTTTCTAAGAAGTGACATTTTATTTAAACTGTGTAAAAACTAACCTTATTGTGTTTTTTTATTTTTTTTTTTAGCTTGAACCAAGGATTTCAGGTGGAATACCTATTCAGTCAAGTCTGCCTTGGTTCGAAATGGGGTGATAGATTAGTGCGAAGGAAAGAGCAATCAAGTGAAACACGTGTAGGATGTTCTAAACATGTGAATTTGAATCAGAGGCAAGTGTTATGCCTTTGCCTCAGTCAATACAAGTTATAAGGCGGCAATCTCAACCATAAACTTCTCTACCATCAACTACAACTTCATGTCGTAAATATTGATAAATTTTTAATTTCAGTTGATTAGAAATGAGGAAAATTTAGAAAGGTTTAAAGCGAAGGACCATGTCCTGGCCAGGTATCGAACCCGTGACCTCCGAGGTGGCAGTCGAGCACGCTACCAATTCGACTACCGAGGACACACAAATGGATCAGGAATTAAAAAAGCTTGGACACTTTTATACTTCTTTAAAAATTTCTATAAAACTTTTTTATTATAGTGGCACTCCTTCCACTTTTTATCTAATTTAATCCTAAAAATCCGAATGTTTTCTATTGTTGCTTCATTAAACAGTCTTTCAACAATTTTGTCTTTAAAAAAACTGTTTAAAATCAAAAATTGATCTCTTAGACTAGCAGAAATCCACCAATCAAATAAATCTTTATTAGTTAAAATTATTGACATTTTTGATAAAAATAATATATATAAAAAAAAAAAATAAATAACTGGCCATTTCAGCCCTTGAAAGGACTTTGAGCTAGCTTCTTATGATCAATTGTGTTGTGCGTATTATTAAGTTTGTACACAATTGACCGAGAAATGGTCCTACAGGCTTAACGCCGACTCCGAACGGCGATGAACGGAATGTTCTTATTCTCAAGAAGCTTTACATGGCATTTGTATTACTCTCTGAGGTTTGCCATTGTCTGCAGAGAGGTGGCGGCCGTACAGAAAAATTATTTTATTCAAATAATTTTCTGTCGCTGCTGGGGTTCGAACCTGGGTCTCCAAAGTTCTTTGACATAGCGGCCACGCACTTTAACCAACTACGCCACGGTCGCCACGTTATAATATAATATATAATTATTTAATTTTATAATTCTTAAAAAACATATTTTTTAAGAATTATATTTTGAGCTTCATGCCAAATAACTCATGAAGCAACAGGTTGCTACAACAACAAAAGTTCTTTGCAGAACAAACCGAGCAGACTAGACCATGGTTTCGTCGGACGCTACTACGACGAAGACCACAGAGTTTACTGATGAGATATAATGTTTTTTCTCAATGCACATGCAAAAGGAATTCAACTTCTTCAGCTTTTTTGCTAGTTCTCAGTTTTCGTTAAAAAAAAATGCGATTAAAATTAAAAAACCTGATAGGATGGAAGCAATTATGAGATCGGGATCAGATTTGATGCACAGAAAATTTTTTCCAGTATATACTCTAGACCAGTGGTGGTCATCGCACGGTTCAAACAACAAAAAAAAAAAAAAGATACAGTAGTTTCGGCTATGTCGTAACACAAGACGTAGAATTATTCAGTTCGCTTTTGATGACATCTTTTTTAAAAAATATTTAGCAAAATATTTATTCCATACACCTGAGCATATGACCTTTAAAAGAGTGCCGGAGAGAGTTAATATGTATGACCGACCCCCATTACTTTTGCAAAAGGTACATTTTTGCCTTTGTCACCTATTCCCTCCGACCACTCCTTAGGTGGGGCTTCCATACAAATTATATGGTTTTGTCGATAAAACCGGAAACAGTCGATAAATAGGTAGAAAACAACAAAATTCGTTCAATGCTACCAAGTTCAACAACCCATGTGGAGA
The DNA here is from genome assembly GCA_943735915.1 of Pherbina coryleti. NCBI lineage: Eukaryota > Metazoa > Arthropoda > Insecta > Diptera > Sciomyzidae > Pherbina > Pherbina coryleti. Next base: position 26,509,044 of record OX030948.1, read on the forward strand.
GTCGAAATGTCAAAATTTCATTGTCGATAATATGCCCGGATATTTAATTGGCTGCGGAATTTTGACATTTCAATAACAGATTCTGTTAAAAAAGCATTCCCCTCAAAATTACTCCGAATTACTGGGCTAAGCGATTCTGTTAAAAACAACATGCCCTTAAAAGTATGCCTTTTTTTTAATTATAAGATTTATATCTTCACGCTAGATAGCGCTGTCTTCACCGTCGAAAAAACCGGAAACTGTCGATAAATAGGCAGCAAACATAAGAAAACAAAAACATCAAATGTTGGCTTTATATTTCATGTAATTGTGTAAAATTTATGTAAGTTATAGAGTTCATACATGAATTTTTCTCCCAGTGAGGATCAAGCAGACCAACAAGTGCTAACATCAACATTGTACGATCAGTACTTTAGGCACAGCAAAGGCTCAAATTGTGATATAAATACCGACACCTGATCACTATCAACCACCCTACTTACCTCCGAGAACGATGTATTCTACGTCAAAAGAGCTTTCCGAGTGCGCAGCTTTACACTGAAACAAGAAGATGTTAAAAGCTCTCACAGCATTTGGTGCAAGAAAATCTTGTCGAGTCTTTAATTTTCAATATAATCATTTCTCTTTTATTTTTGTGTTTGTTTTTCGCTATTTTAACATAGAAAACATCAAAAAAGGTAAAAGTGAAGAATAACATGTATTAATGATTTCCTGAAACATTGCAAAATATTTAAGTACATTCATAAATAAAACAGCGAACGAATCCCATATCACATGAGCGTTCAAAGCATACTGGCTTAAAATTTAAAGCACAGCAGAAAAAACAAGCTTTTACGTAGTGTACAAATACAGCGAGTCGATTGCTACTTCGTGTACAAAAGCTTAACAACACACGATGGCCGCAGGCTATGGGAAACCAAGTAGTGAGCACCACTGCTCTAGACTCAAGCCCTAAAGCTCCTTCCAATTTTCCAATTTAGATGTCTTACATTAATAAATAAAAGATGTACGCTTGTCTATCAACCCTATAACTGAAGTTTATTGAACTATGCAATATTTCATTAAGTCAATCCAGAAATGGTCTGTCGACTAATGTTTTCAACTAAAACCTGGTTCAATAAAATTCAAACAACTATGATTAAATTTCTTGAAAGAACCATAGATATGAAATGATTTTGAATAATTTTCTTATGAGAATTCAGTGAGGTGGAAATGTGAATTTCAAAGGCTTTTATATTCAAGTCCAATCCAATAAGGTCAAAAGTTGAGGCAAGTTAGGTAAATGAAGAAACGCATCTCAAATCAACCGAACATAATTTTATCTATGTTAAGAACATGTAAATCACACAATTTGAGAACAAAGAATAACAACTTGTCGGAGTCAACATATTTTGAATATTCAGTTTAACAAACAATTACCGAATGGCGAAGGGCGTACGCAGAAATTTGAGATGTCGGGGGATGGGGCTGAAGATTTCTTTTTCTTTACCATCTTTTTATATCTTAGACAAGAATTCAATTTCTCGGATTTGCTGCAAAATCATTCAAAATTAGTTCTTCCGACTCCTCCTTCTCCTTGACCAAAAGTCGGTGCGCACTTTATTTACTCTTCTTTAAGTGCTGAAGGATCTCTCTTGAAGAAAAGTTTTGATTTCAAGGTTTGCTAAGCAACCATACTACCCGTGTGAACACGTCGAACTGCTTTATTTTAAAGATATTGTGAGTAAAGGGCAAAGACGTAACGGTGGTGCTTAATGAATGCTTCAAGTTAGAATTTTTTGAAATTTTCGGAAGTATTATTATTATTATTATTTTAAATATTTAAAAGAAAATCCCCAAAACTACATGCGAATGAGAGAAATTTTTTAATTTTGTTTTAAACTCAAGTATTTGTAAATACACATTTCAACTTAATTCAATTAAAAAAGTTTCCGGCACATTGTAAGGGGGAGGGGGCCAGCTGCCCTCCTGTGTACGCCTTTGCGAATGGCTACTGTTTGATATCTATTAGTATCGCCTGAGTGCTTCGGTGATGGAGCATAAAATACGTGGACGTAATGGTTTTAGCTGGAATCAAAATCATTGACCAACATTTAAGAATTAAGAATTCAAAAGGAAATATTTGAAGTTTGTTAGGTTCAATGCACTCGAAATATTCATAGAAATTCTGATTTTAACAACCGCCCGCCCCTCAGGTGATATCTTAGTTTGATAAACGTACAGTTGCTATTTGAACTGGAACGATTTTAATCAAAAGGTTGGCTTTAATGATGTGTTTACGACAATGCATAGAGGCAACACTTTTGAGAAAATAGTCAAGAAAATCCTTTGGAAATGGGTGTTGTAAGGTTTTTGTAGATATTTCTATGCTTTAATTTCTCTGCCTCTTTCAAGCTTCACCAGTTGATGAACTTGTTCATCATTGATACGAGTTAGTTTTAACGTGTAGTTTTAAGGGTGTGAGTGGAGGAGCAATATATCTTCTTCAACTACTTAGTTGTTGTGTTGGCTTTTAGTGAGCAAAGCAACACTTCACATATACGAGTATAGTCCCAGTTACAGTCACAGGCACAAACAAACCCACCAAAATCAACAATTATTGCTCCCCCATGTGTCTTTACTTCTGAATTCTGAAGTATTGTGTCCTTCAGTATTCACATGTGTGTGCGTCTATGTGTTTGTGTGTGCGTGTGTGTGTGTGTATGTGTTTTTGTGGTGTTGCATATCTTTAGACCGGATATAATTTAACTGTTTTACTCCTTTACAAATATTGAAAGTACGTGTCATTCCAACTAAGTGCTGCTCTAACAATCATCGCGTTTGTATATCTTACAAATGCGAAAATATTTTTTCTCAATACTTTTTTTAAGGCTCTTACGTCACCGATGTCACTTCCTGCTGCAACTACAAGCCATAATATTTGATATGCTTTTAAAAGATATTCAAAAATAAAGCTTTAATTCGAATACATCTTTATTATGTTAATAGAATAAACAGTGGATCGTCTCCATATATGTAAGTTATGGACATAAATATCGCACCTGTTCAACAAAAGGGTGTAACTCAAAATTTTGAAATTTTCACTTTCTATTAAAAAACGATACATAATGATCAACTCTACCCACTGTTAAAATCTCTCATTATTTTGTCCACTCTTTCGTCAAAAAAAATACCGTTATGTCACTCTTTATGTCTTCAGAGTAACTACTTATCGCACCTGTTCAACAAAAGGGTAGTAACTCAAAATTTTGAAATTTTCACTTTCTATTAAAAAACGATACATAATGATCAACTCTACCCACTGTAAAAATCTCCCATTATTTTGTCTACTCTTTCGTCAAAAAAATACCGTTATGTCACTCTTTATGTCTTCAGAGTAACTACTTATGTATCAACAAAAGAGATTTATTTTTAGTTGCGCCCACGTGTTTCAGGCATTTAGATCGCGGTTTTTCCACTTAAGAGTAGTATTTCGAATTGTTCCCTTATTAACAAGTCGAAATAATATCTCTACCTTAACAAAGAATTTTCAACAAAATGGTAGTAACTCGAATATTGGTTATTTCTCTACAAATACTTAACGAAATAAAAACAAATCGAGTGTTGTACTGTAGTTAACAAGATATCTTTACGATGGCATAGTTTTTTTGTATAATATTAACCTTTAATATTAACATAACCAGTTTTTTGCCTCTGCTGAAAAATAGAAAATTTTGAGTTACTACCGTTTTGTTGAACAGGTGCGATATGTATAACGAGTTGTTGGATATCGATGTAATTTGTTCTATTAAGGGGGGAAACGCACCCATACCTTTGTTTTTCAAAAGTTTGCATTTTATTAAAGCCTTAAGTCTAAAGAATATGTGGTGAAAATTTGAAGTCGATATCTCAAAAAATAACAAAGTTATAGCCTAGTGAGTTTTTCAAACTCGTTTTTCCCGAAACCATTCAAAGTCGGTTTTTACCATTCAACCATTCAAAAAAAAATAATTTTTATAGTAATTTCTAATGTCAAAAAGTGTGTGTCAAACAGAAGCGCAACCTAAGGGGGGATTTTGGGGTTTAAACCAAGGTGTCAAATGAGTGTTCAATACAAGGTGAATGCGTCAAATGAGTGTTCAACAAGGTTGAATAGGATAACTGCACAGAAAGAAAAAAAAATCAAGCATTCTATGCTTGAATCTAGCAAATAGGCTATAAGTTTACATTCAATTGTAAATTTCTTAATTCGAGCATTTTTTTGCTAGAACTGAGCAAATTTAAAGCATATGATATTAAGAAAAACTAAATGCTTTATTGAAGAAGCATTTGTTTAAAAATCAAGAGTATTTTAATCTAATATTTGATTGAATTGAGAAAATTTTGCTTGATTCAAGTAACAATTTTCTGAAAACTAGAATAGATAATTTGCTTGATTCAATTAAACAATTTTCTTAATACTAGAATATTTTCTTGATATTAGAAACTTTATTTTCTTATTATAATGAAAATCCTTCACCAAAGATATAGAATGTAGGATAACCGATCATAAAAAACTACTCGAATATATGTACTTAATAACTATATCATGTAAACATATATGACCATGTTTCCAAGTAAAGTAACAGATAAGACACTGCGCCTTCGAACCATGCCATAGTTTGTCAATCCGCACCATCTAAAACATGTTTTAATTTAAACATGTTGTGAATTATAAGCATGCCAACATAAGTTGAAGTGAGAAAAATTTGCTTGATTCAAGTAAACAATGTGCTGAAAACTAAAATGCTAAAACTAAAACTAAATGAAACTCTGCTATTGCTTAAATTAAGAAAATATTTTCTTGATTTAAGTCTTGTTCCAGGTTCTAGAATCAAGTATTTTATTCTTGTTTCAAGCAATCATATATTTAACTCAATTATAAAAAGAAATGCTCATTATTAATTTATTTTGCTTAATTTTACTTTTTTGTGCTTGATTTGAGCAAATGAGGCTTGATTTTACATTTTCCTAGATCAAGCGCAATATTTGCTTAATATAAGAATATTATTTTTCTCCGTGTAGAAAACTTTTGTTACTGCTAATTTTGATCTAATTCCAAATAATATTGAATTAAGAAAAAAAAAAAATTTTCCCAGGATTTCAGGGTTTTTGGGACCGCTGATAACGAATCTCAAGTCGGAATGAAAAACCATTTCAAATGTCGAATCAAACAAGGCGCCTTAAAAATTGTATAAATATTAAAAAAAACTAGTAAGAAATGATCTTCGACTGGGCCGAAGTTAAAATACCCCCACGTCCGAACCGAAGTATATTCAAAGTCTTAAGCCGTCAATAAAATGTTTATTTGTAAAAACATTTTCGTTATACATAGTTTTAACAGAAAATATTCGCTTTTATTTTTTATAAAATCACTTTGTATGGGAGGTGGTTGTGGTTTTCACTCGATTTGCTTGAATCGATTTGCTTTGAAATATCAAAGTTAATATGCAAGTCCATATATTATTTTTTGTGGAATTTAAACAGATTTTAGCTTTTTGATAAAGTCACTTTGTATGGGAGGTAGGCGTGGTTTTTATCCGATTTGGTTAAATTTTATACTTAGAGTGCACTTTAAATATCGGAGCACATATGCAAAATTTCAAGTCCATATATTAATTTTTGTGGATTTCTAAGAGATTTTACCGTTTTGATAAAGGCACTTTGTATGGGAAGTAGGCGTGGTTTTCATCCGATTTGGCTCATTTTCGAACTTGACCTTTATTTTTTAGACAAAATCTTAAATATTGAATTTCGTGATGATAGCTTGAAAAATACGGCTGTAATCGTGACGACAGATGGACAGACGGACATGGCTAAATTGACTCGGGTGGTGATGCTGATCAATAATATATATACTTTTCTATACCTACCACGCCTCCTTATGGGCGTTACAAACGGAGTGACAAAATTAATATACCCCCATTTACGTTTTTTAAACGTGGGGGTATAAAAATTATATAAAAATTATAGATGTATGACAAACTTGACTCAGAGGTCGCTGATTTTGAATCTAATATCGAAATTAACAAAAAGTTTGTCTAAGGCAGCCAAAAAGTAGCAAAAATAGTATAAAATGATGAGTATATTTTCAAAAAAAAAAAAACCAATTAAATATCTTATTTGATCCGCCATATTAAATTTGAGAATTTTGAAATTTTGGCTTCAGATTCGTAAGCAGTGGCTCCAAGACCCATCTTTGATCAAGACCCATCGACCTGATTGTTAATGATTTTTGTGTTCGGAATATTTCCTACTTGATGACAAATAAAACTTTACTGAAATGAAAATTAATATTATTAATATTGTTGTTCTGGAGAATATGAGTAATTCCTTTAATTTCTTGAGAAATTCTAATAGAGGTTTTATCCCCGCGAAATTTATCGCCGAAAAATTGACATTTTAAATAAATTGTGACTAAAAGGGCGAAAAAGAAAAACTATATTTTTTAAATTCGACTCTAAACCGACTTTAAACCGATTGTAAAATGCTCAGAACATGTCTGGGAAGTAACCTTTACCTAAACGTCTGTGTTTAGCTCTCCTGAAAAATTTGGTCTGGCAAGATAAGGTCCCTTTTCCTGTGAAACACCACATATAATGTTTGCATAACTAGCAATGACAAATTTATTTAAGCCCTAAATATATTAAATACTTGAATCTGTAAATATGTAAATTTTAAAATCATTCCTCTATTTTGATGACAGCTTTCATTACGTTCTACTACGTCTCACACATATCATTATTTTATTAGAATTTTTACTCATTCTCCAAAATCTACTTTGCTCATCTTTATAATTACCTTCCTATAGCCTACAATACCATTAATTTTGTTCTTCGTTACATACTTATTAATTATATATCCCTTTGAGTGAGAGACATTTCACTTTATATTGAGTACGTATGCGATAAGTGCGACATCATTTACAAGCTTAAAGTTCACATCCTTTTATAAAATCAGTTCCTATTGTCATGGAAATAGAGAGAAATTTACTTAATACGATTATTAACATACTTAAAAGTTTTTGGCTCAAAGCATTTTCTCAAAGCAGGGATGAAAATTAGCTTCAAAATTTATCAAGATCTTATTCAAAAATTTTGACGACAGTAATTTATTGATTCAAAGATAACGGTACATTGTCACATGACACATGGAGAGAAATAATATTCTTATATTAAGCAAATATTTTGCTTGATCTAAGAAAATTTTAAATTGAGCCTCATTTGCTCAAATTAAGCACAAAAACCTTAAATTAAGAAAATTAATATTATAACGAGCATTTATTTCAAAATTGAGTTACATAAATGATTGCTTGAGACAAGAATAAAATACTACATTCTTAAACCTGAAACAAGACTTAAATCAAGAAAATATTTTCTTAATTAAAGCAATAGCAGAGAATTTTTCAAGTTTTTAGTTTTCAGTAAATTGTTTCAAGCAAAATTTTCTCACTTCAATTTATATTGGCATGCTTATAATTCACAACATGTTTACATGAAAACATGTTTAAGATATTGCGGATTGACAAACTAGAGCATGGTTCGTATACGCAGTGTCTTAGCTGTTACTTTACTTGGAAACATGTAAGGATCTACAAGATATATATAATATATTTGGGTAGTTTTTTGTGATTGGTTATCCTACATCTTTGCTAAAGAATTTTCATTATAATAAGAAAATTAAGTTTCTAATATCAAGCAAAACAATCTAGTATTAAGAAAACTGTTTACTTGAATCAAGCAATTATTCTAGTTTTCAGTAAATTGTTAACTTGAATCAAGCAAATTATTCACAATTCAAGGAAGATCAATTTCTTGAACAAGCAAATTATTCTAGTTTTCAGTAAATTCATTTCTTGAATCAAGCAAATTGTTCTCAATTCAAGGAGAATCAATTTCTAAAAGCAAGCAAATGATTCTCGTTTTCAGAAAATTGTACTTGAATCAAGCAAAATTATCTCACTTCAAGTAAATAGTAGTATTGAATATAGAAAAAATATTCTTGGGTTTTAAGCAAATGTTTCTTAAACCAAGCATTTTTTTCTTAATATCATGTGTTTCAAATTTGCTCTATGCTAGCAAAATAATGCTTGAATTGAGCCATTTCAAGTCAATGGACCATTAACTTGATTCAAGCATAGAATACTTGATTTTTTTTTCTCTCCGTGTACTTTTATCATTAAATATGGTCTGGTTTATTTAAGGCAAAAAAAGATCCCAAGGAAATTGTAGTATATATGTCTTTAATAGACGGAGAACGAAAACAAACAGATGGGACTCTGAGAGGAATTTGAAAAATACTGTTTGAGTTTTAAAAGAAGTGCATGTTTGTAAAGAAGGTATGGACGACATATCTCGCTAGCAAAAAGAAAAAACACTTTCATAGTTAAGCTGGATTCACTGATCACCTTCAGCATGTTTTTTGCGAAAGCTCTATTGCTCTCAACAAGAGAATGTGGCAATTTTGATTCACTGACATGTAAAACATTCTGCAAGTTTGTTGTTTTTTCATTGTCATTTAGTATTGCCAGATGCAATGTTCTCTTATTATAAAGGCATAAAAAATAAAATATGCCTATTTCAACTTGACAAACTCCATTTTGGCAGTTCCGATCAAAAACATTCGGCAAAAAAATTAAAATAAAGTTAATCAAGTTGAAGAGATGCAGCAAGTTTTTGTTACTCTCTCATTGAGTGTGGAAAAAAAAATAGAGCGCATAAACTCCATATAAAAAAAACTTGAAAAACATGCTGACGGTGATCAGGGAATCCAGCTTTACACACGTAAAGTTCGAAATTTGATCTCAAGTTATACTCATCATTTTTCAAATATTTATATCGTCTTTTAAGGATGCTATTTTGTTTGATTTCATTGAAACTTGAAAAAATTTAGTGAAAACTATATGTGAACTATAACAAAGCAATGGCATTGAATGCAAAAAATTCATACATTCGTCATGTTTACGTTAATGTTATGTTAAATAAATATATATTTTTCCTTACAAAATATAAACTTCAACCTACTCAACATGGACACCCTTCCTCTACCACTGCCACCCTTTGTATAAAAAAAATTTTGTGGAAAGTTACAAATTTCTAAACCTTTGACCTATCGGTAGCTTCTGTATAACCTTAGCAATCACAAGTATCCCCTTCAAGTATCCACTCAAAGTATATGATTTAGAAAAGTTCTATTGGGATAAAAATACCATAATTCTTATAAAAAAGGTCAAAAGTCTTAGGGTCAGTAGGTCATTAGACTCTCCTAGATCGGATTAACAGTTTTTTGTTATTTCCACAAATTATTATGCTTGAAGTAAGGTGGAGAAGCCAATTATGGTCTGGTGCAGTATCTAAGCAACCAACTCAACTTGAGTACGTCTACAGAATTATCTTGGCAGGCGCGCGCGGTATGTCACGTGAACACAAACCAACAGGTAAGCAAAAACTCACCGAAAACTATGACCAATTAGCTTTTGGTTGACCATTCATACACATTCTAAGTAGTTATTTAGATTTTTCACTTACCATCGCCAGGATCGTAGACAGAACGTTCGTTTGAATTCTCCATATCATGTGGCTGAAAGGAGACACTGCCGGTTGGCATGTATGGAGGCATGCCCACTCTTCCTGCGGCCTGATATCCTGCGGTCATGCTATTCCGTTGCTGGTGTTGTTGTTGTTGTTGCTGTGCTGCCGCCGCTGACTGAGCTGCTGCTGACTGCGAGGATGTGACAAATGCCGTCGCATGACGACAGCAGCAGCAGCAACCAAAGATTGTGGCCAAGGCGTAAAGAACAACGGCGTCCTGCTTCATTTCACTGATATTGTTGTTGTGGTTTTTGTAGTTTTGATGTTGGGATAAGTCGCTGGAGGTTTGAGAGCGCGAAAAAAGTATCCTGCAAATTTATAACAGCAATTAACATTTTTGTCTATGTGTCTGGTAACGCTGCGTAGGCATAGATCCCAAAGTGGGCGGGCGTGTGGGTGGTTTTGTGTGTTTTTTTTTTTTTTTGTGAGTTTTGGGTGTTTGTGTGGGTGAGAGGCTGATTGCGTGCCTGTTGTTTTGTTTTGTTGTGGTGTTAATTTTATTATGTGGCTAAGGGTTGCCTTTATCCTTTTTGCGGCTTGTAGGATCTTTTGCAGCAGCCCCATTTAACGCGCTTCTTAAGTTCTTTTAATTAATATAAATGAAGCGGTATGGCATTTTCAAGCCAGAACAGGAGGCTGTTAGACATTTTCTTGGGAAGGATATTTGCTGCAAAGATATGTTGGAAGAAGTTTGTGTGTGTTTGTTTGTATGTGCATCGTTTTGAAAAGGATTTTCTTATTTGAGCTTAGTTCAAACAATTTTCTTTAATTTTAAGGCAGGAAAAAAAACTCTGACATATAATTGTTGGCCAACATTTAATCCTTGCACATAATTTTAATTGAAAAAACTGTTTTAAACTCAAGGATAATGGTAAAACCGAGGAAAACTGATATTTTTGCTTATGATGGATGCAGGAGAGACCAATGCCTGAACAAATTATTTATTAGATTCCTTATACAAAATAATGATTCCAAGCATGCGATATTCAAGAACACGCTCTTGATTTATGATGGAAAAAAATAATTATGAAACAAAGAAAGCCTCTACCACCCTCTTGGTTTCTATTGCCTTTTCTTTTCTACAGATTCTTAGAAGCAGCCAACATATTGTGAGCTTTTTTAAAAATGTTCGCTCCCTGCTGCTTGAATAATTTATGCAGGGATAACGCAATAATGTTTAACGCCTGTCTTCTTCATTCTCTACACTATTAAATTAACAAATTCACCGCGACTATAACTCTTTCCGTTTCCACATCCGCTTCCGTTTCACGCTACAATAGAAATCATTAAACAAAACGATAAAAATACAAAACGCAATTCACAGGAAAAAAAGTAACAAAGATTTAAACAAAAGGACAACAAAAGTTGTCTTATTGTGGGTCGTTCTAATTGACTTAATTAATGTGTTGACGCAACAAATACAACTAAAAAAACAACAACCTTAACAATAAAAACTAAAACAACAACATATATATATGTGTAAAGTACACATTTAATTAGTAGCAGGAACTATTATTTCCATAGCTGCCATGTATGTTTAATATGCGTGTGTGCGTATGTGGTTGTGTGTGGTGAAGGAAGGACTTCAGAGCAATGTCACACTCAATGACACACCATGTAATGTGATGAAGCAATCAAAAAGACACACAAAATATTGTTGTCACAGAGCCTATTAAGCGGCGCTAGACAGGTTTAGGAAACTGTAATTAAGGTAAAATAAATTGGTTAAACGATACCAAGAGTAAGCAAAGTTCAAGGAAAGGGATCAAGTTGTGTAAGCATAAATCAAAAAAGGAAGCATTTGATTAAATATTAATTTTTGTTATTGAATTAATTATGTCAAATATTGGAAGGATAGCCAGTGAACTTCAAGTTATTTTTTGGGATTTTCTCAGTAACTTGTTAGGTTAGAAAAATGCTTTTTAGGCCCACGCAAATAAATAATTTTCAAATAATTCTTAAATGTACATAACTCGAAATCGGGTAATTTTTTGTCCTAAAATGAGTTCACAAATGTATCAAAATTTCTGCTATTGTTTTAAGTTAGAAAAAGATGAGCCACCTTTTGTTCGCAACCGAGTTAAAAAGGTAATTTTTACGAACTTTACTAGCCGAACAAAAGTGCTTCTGTTTTGAAGCCCAGCAGCGATGTTAAAACACTCAAGGCGACGTCGTTATTTTGACTTCCTCTAAGTTTTTGGAAAATTTCATTTAATTTTTAAACAATTGATAGACCAGAGCGTGAAGTGTCTTGGTAAGAACAAGGTAATTTCTTTCTATCAACTCTACTAAATAGATTCTACTATTTATCAGACTTCAGTACTGAACAGTACTTTCGTGTATTGTATTTTAGTGTAGCGTGTGCACAAATAAGACGATTAAGGCTTTTGAAATAGTTCATCATCGGGTATGGGCACAACTTCATGCAAAGCTTCTGTGTTGTTTCTGTGTTTGTCTTTAGGGTAAGGGTTTAAACATTTTAGGGTTTATCGCCCATTAAATATTTAAAAAATAGATTAAAATAAAAGACCATATATCTGTCTACTAATGGGCAATGTTATTTGAGATCATTGTATTGCGTTTTATGTGTTATATCAAATTAAAAAAAGAAATGCAATTTGTTTCAACCATCAACATGCCAGGGTTGGTTGAAACAGTGCAAATAATATAAAATATAATAAATGAACACATTTTGTTCATCGTTTAATAACATTTTACGACATGTAATGGTACAGTTGAACATCACAAACATTTTTTTATTAAAATTCAAGTCGTTCACGATACATATAATCTAACATTATTTTCAATCAGCCTTCAAAGGTTTATATTAAGTACAACTTAAATTATATAATAATCAGTTTTGGTGACGACTATTTTTTTTTTATGTTTGTGTACTAAGTGCTATTATATTTCGCTAAATTCAACAGTATTAATTTAAACTAGATTTTAGCTCTCCAGCTACCATTGTCCCCAATCAATCTTCTAGGTATAAAACGGTTTACAGTAAGTATGATAATAAATTTGAATAAAAAGTTATCATACAGCCATATTCTACGAACTTCAATTAAAACGCTACTCTCACGCTAAAACTCTCAGTACTCTGACTTTAATAAAACCATAATAATTGCAAAAATATACGAACAAAAAATCCTTACTTTAGAGTCAAAAAACACAATGTGGCCTCCTTTACACAAGCACAGCGAGCGAAGAGCGACGCAACACGAAAATTCAACTTGTTGCCCGCTTTTTTCTCGTCCCCTTGTACCCCTCATCACATCACGCACGGTGTAGAGATATTATCTTTGTTTCAACCGTCCCCCGTTTCAACCGTAACCAGTCTACCCTACATAATCCTTTGCTCTCAATGCTCCGTAGCTTGCTCCGTGCCCAAAACTGTTTGTGTGATAAGCCGCACAATGCACTTTTGACGTGACAACGTGACGTTTTATCACACAGGTTTAAAAAAAAAAATGAAAAAGGCATTTTTTTTCAAAATGCAACGGTGCACAGTGTTTGAAAGGTGGAAATAAATACCACAATTCATGTTCTCTTTTTAACATTTTTTAATTTACTTCGTTTAAGAATTGTTCAATTAGCATAAATCCAAAATATTTGTGAATAATATTCATTGGTTTTTTGTCTAGAGGCCCTCAAACTCGAACAATGCAAAAAAACTGGAAAAGTTATGTAAAAAGATGATATTTTTACAGAGTTACTACAAAAAAGCGGGAAGAGATATTCCCCTCCTGTTTTTTTATTTATTTAAGAAAATGTTCAAACACAGTTCTGCGTATTTAACGTGGATATGAAAAAAAAAAATACATACATTTATTTTTTAGCAGAATGTTACTTTATGAGCTCCAAGTTGCGCCAATAAATCTTTCAACGTAATGTATTTATTGATATTTTACGTTAATGTTTCAAATAATAAAAGTGAGCTCTTTTGAGCTTTTCTTCATAAGATATGACAATAACTAAAAAAGTTTTGAAGAAAATATAGAGTTGCTCAGTCTCAAGGCTTAGTACTTTTGCAATTTTCCTTAGTATACTTTCAGGCTTGGCTTGTTAAGCCAAACTCTTCGTTCAAAAGTGTGACATACTCTATCTTGTTTATTATGGTACCAGCAATATTGCACTGTCTTATTGACCATTTAAAGCTCACAAACGAATTTTCATATTTTTACGACTATAAAAAACTAAAAAAAAGATAAAAATCTTTCTGAAAGATTAGCATGTGTTTGTACGCATACACAGCTACAACATGAATTACGGATATGAAGATTGATAGCAGGTTTTACATTATCCCTAAAAGTATACTAAAGTAAATTTTGAAAGTTGCTATCATCGCTTATGCAATAATTATTAACTTGTTGCAGAAAGCAAAAGGTTCATTCAAATTTTTTTAAATAATAGCTTTATTTTGAAAATTCTTTTTTGATTGTCTTACAAAATAATTTTAATATAATATCTTACAGTTACATGAACATCTTTAACGGTTCAGATGCTATATCACCTTAAAGTTCAAAATTTAGAAAACCAGTGGAGTGAAAAATTTTTTGGGGGAGGTGGGCATGGCGGAAAAAATGTTTTTTTTTATTAAACACTTCAATTTTTGTGGCGTCCGTGGCGTAGTTGGTTAAAGTGCGTGGCCGCTATGTCAACGAACTTTGGAAACCCAGGTTCGAATCCCAGCAGCGACAAAAAATTATTTGAATTTTTCTGTACGGCCGCTACCTTTCTGCAGACAATGGCAAACCTCAGAGAGTAATCAAAATGCCATGTAAAGCTTCTTGAGAATAAGAACATTTCGTTCATCGCCGTTCGGAGTCGGCGTTAAGCCTGTAGGTCCATTTCTCGGTCAATTGTGTACAAACTTAATAACACGCACAACACAATTGATCATAAGAAGCTAGGTCAAAGTCCTTTTAAGGGCTGAAATGGCCAGTTATTTATTTATTTATTACTTAAATTTTAGATTTCTGACAATGTGGTTTCATCATAGGATAAGTCATAGAAAAAATATAGCGTTTTTAAATTTCATGTTATATGGGAGGTAGTCGTGGTTGTAGGCGGATATCAAACATTTTTTGTTTTTATCTTGATACAGTCAAACTGAACTCATGTGCCTAATTTTAATGATTTACGACGACTGTTTCTATTTTTTGATTATTATGATTTTATATGAGTTGCATAATCATTAATTTTTTTGACTTTGTGACAAAAATAAGAAAAAAAAAAACTAGCAAGAAATGATCTTCGACTGGACCGAAGTTAAAATACTCCTACGTCCGAATTGAAATATATTCAAAGCCTTAAGCAGTAGGGTGTCCCGAATTATGAAAATTTTTCGCGTGGGGTCTCAAACGACGCGTAATTAAAAAATAATGATAGGAAAAAAAATAAAAAAAATTTAGGATGTCATCTTCCATCCCCAACCAGCGTCTGAAGTTTGCGATCGTAGTGTATTTTGTCCAAAAAAAAGTTTTGAATTTTTTCGCACAATTGGTGTCAAAAGTTGCGCAATGTGAAGTAGATTAAGGAAAGAAAACTACAAAATTTTTTGTAGAGTAATTTTGGTCCACCACAGCATTTCAAAGTTTCAAACAAATTTTTTTTTTTTTTTTTTTGGTGCAAAAACATGACACTCTGTTAATTACTTCCTTTAATTCAAGAATAAAATGTTAAAAAATTTTTTGCATGGTATCTTTCATCTGTTACAAGCGTTTAAAGTTGGCTCTTATAGTGTATTTGGTTAACAAATTAATTAATTGGTACCACCATCTATCTATCAGATTCTGGTGGCAACACCGTAAAATTTGACAAAAACCTGTCAACAAAAGAAAAGTATTTGATAAATTTTTTCAATACATATTTCAACAAAATATAATCAGTTGTCGGAATGTTTTTAAGCGTGTGGACATAAAATATATAAAATGAGTTCTGGTCCAAGACGAAGTGACACAATTTGTCCAATCTTTGGACCGTTTTCTGCAATTAGTGATGATCGATTGCCGGTGACGAAAGATGTTTTAACTTTGCTCCTTTATCAAAAATCGGAACTAAAAAAAATATTGAATAGAAAAAATCCACCTACCGCGGAAGCTTTTTTTAATGTTTATAATAAAATAGTAACGATATGGTTAAAAACAGCAGTTCCCATTATTTCAAAAGAAAGAGTGATGGCTCAACTAAAGTCTCTAAGTGATAGATACGATCAATTCAAAAAGTATTCCAAATCCAAAAAAAAAAGAAAACTTCAATATCAAATTAAGTAAATATATATTTGAATGTGAAAATACACTGTTTGACTTAGCTTGTTGTAAATGCAGTAGTTTCAACTCATGCACTTGCCTAAACGAAAAGAAAGTGCCCTTTACTGAAAGAGATTTTTTACTGGATCAGAGAAAGGAAAGACTACTCTGTATTGAACCTCTAACTAAAAAAAAAGATGTTTCAAATGCGTTTAAAGCTTCGTAATATAAAAACAAATTTAGATGAACAACCGCCATTAAAACGTATCTGTACTAAAATAATATCACCGCCGCCACCACGGCAAGAAAAAAAGCGCAACAGACTTGCATTGCCGAATGTAGCCAAAATATGTGACCGATATGGATTATTTGTTCGTTCTGCCGCCGCCGTTACATCAGCGGTTCTTCAAGACGTGGGAATAGTAAATTCATGCGATAAAACTTCAGTCATAGACAAAAATAAAATTCATAGAGCTTTGTGTTCTTCCAGACAAAAGTTGAATGATGACATAAATAATATTGAACTACTTGGTTTAAACTTTGATGGTAGAAAAGATAAAACTCTAAAAATTTATGAAAAAAATGGACGTTATCATCGCCAAACCATTACAGAAGAACATGTTTCACTTATCGCCAAACCAAACTCCATATATATCGGCCACGTAACTCCCAGATTTGGCACAGCAAAAGCAATATGTAAATCTAAAAATTTTAAATATAAAAACGTGTAACGGACTTTCTGGTGTTGGTAGGTTTTTGTCAAATTTTACGGTGTTGCCACCAGAATCTGATAGATAGATGATAGCTGGTGGTAGTGGCGATAGTAGCTTACTGGTGGTACCAACTTTCTGAAAAGGTTTAATTTGTTAACAAAATACACTATAAGAGCCAACTTTAAACGCTTGTAACAGATGAAAGATACCATGCAAAAAATTTTTTAACATTTTATTCTTGAATTAAAGGAAGTAATTAACAGCGTGTCATGTTTTTGCACCAAAAAAAAAAAAAATTTTTTTTGAAATGCTGTGGTGGACCAAAATTACTCTACAAAAAATTTTGTAGTTTTCTTTCCTTAATCTACTTCACATTGCGCAACTTTTGACACCAATTGTGCGAAAAAATTCAAAACTTTGTTTTGGACAAAATACACTACGATCGCAAACTTCAGACGCTGGTTGGGGATGGAAGATGACATCCTAAATTTTTTTTATTTTTTTTCCTATCATTATTTTTTAATTACGCGTCGTTTGAGACCCCACGCGAAGCTAAATTAGAAAAATCGCTGTTTACGGGACATCCTATTAAGCAGTTCAAAAAATTTTTATTTGTAGAAACATTTTCGTCATAGTTTTAACAGAAAATATTCTCTTTTGTTTTTTGATAAAGTCACTTTGTATGGGAGGTGGGTGTGGTTTTCACTCGATTTGGTTGAATTTCATACACAGTGTACATGTTACATATCAAAGTTCATATGCAAAATTTCAAGTCTATATATTAATTTTTGTGGAATTCTAAGAGATTTTACCGTTTTGATAAAGTCACTTTGTATGGGAAGTAGGCGTGGTTTTCATCCGATTTGGCTCTTTTTCGAACTTGACCTTTACTTTTTAGATACAAGCTTAAATATCGAATTTTGTGATGATAGCTTAAACATTACGGCTGTAATCGTGATCACAGACAGACAGACGGACAGAAGGACATGGCTAAGTCGACTCGGGTGGTGATGCTGATCATAATGAAGATGTCATCGGAAGTCGGGGGGGGGGGGGGGGGCCATCTTAAACAACACAACTTAAAATATGTTACATGGAATTATAATACGATAGGTGCTACGTAAATATATTACAAAATTGTTGCATAAAATTATTGCTCGGTTAATAGGGGTGTTAGAACAATTTATTACATGGGTTTACAACAGCAAAGATTGATTCTTTGGGCTCATGACCTGAATAAAACAAATAATTTTTTAAGCCACGACATCACTGCGGCAACAGTTTAAAAAATTCATTTCATATGTCATGTCATATGACATGAGATATGTTGTCACATATATGTGACAACAGATATATCTGTTGTTGCTGTTGCTTTTGAATTAGGACAAAATGGATAAGTATGAGAAGCTTAACCACACTTTAATCTGAAAGAAAAATCTGAAGATCTGAAAGAAAAATCTAAAGATAAATCTAAAGATAAATCTAAAGATATCATTGAAACTATTGAAATAAGAGTGTGTTGAATAAATGCTGTTCATGGTCATAAAATTTTCAAACAAAAGAGATCGGCTTTGATAGTATGTAATAATATAATTAACTGTTGACATTCACGTCTTAATTGAAGTCGATAAAAGAACAGCGAAATATAAATTTTCACTTCCGGCATGTTCAACAATCTTACGAAACAATATTATAGCATACATAGGAGTATAAACAATGTTATTTGCATATGTTTCATGCAATGCAAACATGCATAAAAAGCATCTAATATGTAATTAACTTGAGTTAATTACCTTCCACAAAATAAAAGCCTTTTAACAAAAGTTCGAACTGTAATTTACTCACAGACATAACTCATGATGCATGCTTTTTTCTTTTTCTCTTTCTCTCTAATTAAAATGCAGTAGCTGCTAAAAGTGTTTCACTACGAAAAAAATTGATTATTAATATAAATGCCCAGTCATATTTTTAATAAACATAATTCTTCGACGATTATTTAAAGTTTTCCACACATATAAACTACCGCTATCTGCAAAATTGAGTGGATAAGGATGAATTTTAAATTTAAATGGAATAGGGTGTTTATGTGTAATAAAAATGAGGGTAAAGTACTGAAAAAAATATTCGATTCGGTGCCCGGTGGTGGTCAACGCAGAAGAGGACGCCCACATCTTCGTTGGAAGGATCAAGTGTTAGATAACCTGACTACAGTTAGTGTTTCAAATAGGCGCCAGCAAGCGAAAAATAGAAATGATTGGCTCAATTTCTTATGCGAGGCCAAAACCGACCAACGGTTGTAAACGCCATAAAAGTAAGTAAGTAAAGTACTGACTAACTAACTACTGTAACTAAGTACTAACTACTATTTTTTTTTTTTTATTTTTTTGTAATTTTCTTTTTCTGTTAAAACTGATAAAATTTCCAACTTTGAAATTATGAAATTCAAAATGGGGAATGCAATTGATGATCCTTATAAATTTCGGCTTATTTTTGTACTTATACTTATCGCATCTTTAGGTAACGTTTCAATATTACAACTCTCTTTGCGTCGCGGATACTTAATTCTTGTTATATACTGCATCTTACTAAAAACTCTTTATCCGGAGATTTAGCCAAAGCTTAACGTCACACTTCCAAACAGCTTTGCTGACTTGTATTTCCTTAATTTCCTTTACTGAATCTTTCATGAAGCAGCTGTGTAAAGCACCCACAGTTGATATATATATGTATTATATATATATTTTCTTCATGACTGACACGTTTAACACAGAATTCTAAAAAAGCGCGATAACAAGTCAATCATGAATCTGTTTTTTTTTTGTTTTTTACCCGCAAAGTTGAAAATAAGAGGCGACAAAAAAATATGTTCTCAGGCAAATAGCATAAGTCTGCATTGGAATGAATGACTGTTGACAGTTATGGTGGGTTTTTATAATTGTTTTCAACATTTACTTTGAGAATGTCCATGACACAGCAATTATGTGGCGGACTGCTTGAAGGCGCATGCTTACTAAGGGACATTTCTTTTTTATAAATATATAAATAATAGATGCTTAAATGGTATTATTTCAATAGTGAAAAAAAAAATAACTGAGACCATAATGTGATCATGAACTTTATAAGGATAAAAGTTAAATGATGGAATATGATGGAATAGGCTTAGGGATTAATTCAAATAGAGTAACGGAAAGTTATTTCAAACGGCTATAAGTAGGGCTCTGTCAACATTGTATGAATGAAACTTGGCATGTTGGTTAGTAGGTATATAAATACGATTTCTTTAAGAAATGAGAATGACACTCCCACTTATAAAAACTGGCGTTTTAGATGTTTTAGTCTTTATAGAATCTTCATATTGAACATAAAAATTTAACTGGAAATGATACTTTACAATTCTATGATAACAGTTCTATATAATACATTAGGATGATGTAATTTGCAATGTAGGTAAATGAGTTGCACAAGAGTGGCATCCTCGACTTAAGCAGAAGAGTAAACGTTTTAATTAGAGATTTATAAATACCAGTGAACAAAAATAAACACTGCCCTTTCATATCGTACCGCAGATGGCACGACCCTTTATTATGTAGCATAAATGTTTGTGTAAATCAGTGGGCCCAAGAAATTTTTAAAAAAAAACAAAAAAAAAAAAAAACCATTACAATGCAATAAAATCACATGTCATAAAAATAGCTCTTCACACAAGTAACGGTACAATCAGCTTCAGCATCGACATCATCGAGTGTGCGTTTTTTATTTTGGCTTTGCATGCATTTGTTTTTGTAAAATTCGCTGGAAAACGTGCTGAACACTGAACGAGTACGGTTTGTGTTGTTGTTTTTTGCAGGCGTTCTTTGATTTTGACTCATCGCAAAAGACAAAATTAAGATAGATAAAAATTTGTATTAAGGCCCACGCGGGCCACTACGTGGGCATGTTTGTTTTAAATGCTTCATAAATGAGAGAATTTTAAAAATGGTTGAAACCTTCAATAAACCCTCGATCATGATACAATTATAAGGTAGGCCCAGGAAAAACACACTCTCTATGACTACAAACCAACAACAAAACAATAACAAAGGCGTAGGTATAATGTCAAAATACAATACAAAGCGATGCGAATAAATTGGTTACTGAACAATCGAACTACGAAGTCGAATGAAAATTATATAAAAAGTTCACTTTTATTTGCTTCGTTGAAAGCTGACATACAATTCATTTTATATTATATCTTAAAACATAACTCATTTTGTTAAATTTTTGGGGTTTTTGGTTACTTTTCTAACATTATTCCACATAAAATCTGGGTACTCAATACCCAATACCCATATTCATACTGGTAAAAGTAAATTATAAGTCCCTATCGCTGAACGAATAAACGTCAATTGTTAAAAAAGACATTATACCTACGCCAATGTTTTGATTTTCTTTGCTTTGCTTTGCTTTTTTCGTTTTTTTGTCTCCGAATTGGGCCTACCTTATAATTGTATCATGCCCTCGATAAAGCATTTTTCATATTTTCTCATCTGAGCACAAATATTGTCAAAAATAATTCAAATAATTTGAAATATTTCGAACATTTGGAAAATATGTTAAAAAATCAATTTATATCAAACACTTCGAAATAAAAGAAAATGAAAACAAGAAAATTTGAGAAAACATTTCAAAATATATACAAAAAAAGATAATAAAATCACAATTTCTTTCAGTGCAGAGAGTAGCTTTGATGTTAAAGGTGACTTTCATATGAATAATTAAAAAAAAAAAAATCGATTTGTTTTTTTTTGACATATTTCGATTCTTTATATATTTGAAAAATACCTCCGAAAATTTTTTTAAAAAAATACCCACTAGAAAAAAAAAGTAATAGTTATATTTGCAACGATTTCCGCGCATGAATAGGTTGTGGTAAAAAACTTTCAGAGGACATTTTTCTTGACCGATTTTAATAAACCAAAAATTTTTTGATAATATATAAGAAAAACTAGAAAATAAGGGGCAATTTCAAAAAACTAACCCCTCTTTTTTATATAGGGGTGAATCGTCCCAAAAAAAGAAGAAATTTTGATATATTAGCTCTAATTTGGACTTGTGATTTTTTTATCGTTTTTTGTATGATATTGAGGACTATTAGACGGACGAGGAAAGTGAACAACACTTGCCATATTACTGGCAAGTAATAAATTGTATTACTGGGCCAAAAGTTTACATCCACTAGAGTATTACATATATTTTCCGGGACAGTCAATCTGAAAGAAGTAGTCAGTCTCGCATTTAAATATTGTAATTTTTGGATCGAAAGAGGTAAACAACTATTAAGTTCTGAATTAATAAAAAATTTTAAATTTTCTGTTGTATCTGCAGCGAGACAAAGATTGCTTTAGTTGGAGGGTTTGCAATTAATGGCTTAGGCGAAATAGAAATAGAAGTAATCGGCATCCGCTGAGCTTCAACAACAGAAGGGGCAATTGAAACAGCTTGAGCATAAGAGAGAACAGGTTAGCTAACTGGCATGGATGGTGCCAACATTGGCAAGGAAACAGACTCTGGTACATTTGGGGCAGAAGTAGGAGCAATAGTATCAGCACAAATGTCCATATCGTCTGCATTGTCCCGTTCAACAGATGTTAGTATTGATGGTGTCGAGTCAATTCTCGGCTTATTGCGCAAGGTCATATATTTCTTTTTACGCTTGGGTGAAGGAATTGGTTCATCGATATATTTAAACTCATCAAAAAGTGTTTGGTATTTTAGGAATTTTGTAGAAAGCGAAGAAAGTTTCCTATTTATTTCGGAGAAACCATGCTTCGTCTGCTTGAAAAGCTTGTAAAAGTTGATGTCAGCCAATCTACACTTCTCACAAGACCAACGCAACCCTTTTCCTTCCTCAATATGGTCCTTCCTCAAAAAGTAAATAAAAAGCAAATATAGCTACTTGAAATGAACTATGCAGTATGGCAACACTGTTTAATTCAGTAGTGTCTAAAAGCATGCAAATTTTTAAATAAGTGGGAATAATTATTTCCACAGTTTAAGGAGCACTGGAACTAGACAGATGTCTTAAGCTTCAGAGAAACGAGGGCAGCAAAATAAACACTTCAAATGCAAATAATATGTAAACAAAGAAAATACAATTAAATTATTGTCAAAAAAGTTTGTTTAACAAAATTAATGTGAAAATTATTTATATTTTATAAAAACCTGAGCACTGAACACTTAAAAAAACCGAACCGCTTTATTTAAAGCAGATTTTACTTGAAAAAATAAACAATTAAGCAAAATTATTTTCGGAGACAAAAAGCGCACAACTTTGACAAATGAGGCCAGGGTTACCAACTTTGCCAACCAAGTATTCATATAAAAACGTCAAAATAAAGGGTGTCCCAGCAAGAGTGCACTTTTTTATTTTAAAATAAATACGTATATATTTTGAGAGAGTTGTGATTTTTTTATTGAATTGTTGAAAAGACATGTTCCGATTAAGTATGGAATAAAAAATCCGACAAATGGCCCACACAGCCCTGATGACAGACCATTTCTCTTTTTATAAGATTGCATGATCTTGGTGGCCAGTTGACATCAGAATTTATTGATATAATTTGTTCTGGAAATCGTTTCTGCAATAAATCGATTGTTTCACGCGCGGTGCGGTAGGTGGCGCCGTCTTGCTGAAACCACATATCGTCCAGATCCATGCCGTCCAATTGAGGCCTCAAGAACTCTGTTATCATGTTCCTGTAACGAATGCCGTTCACAGTCACTGCAATTTCGGCCTCATCTTCAAAAAAGTTAGGCACAATCACGACGCCAGACCAAAATCCACACCAGACAGTCGCTCTTTGTGGATGCATTTCTTTCTCATGAATTGCAGGAGAATTTTCTGAGCCCCAAATTTGACAATTTTTATACCCCCATGTTTAAAAAACGTAAATGGGGTATGTTAATTTTGTCACTCCGTTTGTAACGCCCATAAGGAGGCGTGGCAGGTATTGAAACATTTTATTACATTAAAAATGTCATTAAGATGAAAAAAACATATCAATAAAATATTACGAAAAAGTTTGATGTAAAAATAAGTTCGATAAAAGCATGTAAAAACAAACAAAACATTTAAATTCAATATAAAACGAAAAAGTTATTAGTTTATAGTTATATTTATAATTTTTAAAATTTTTTTTTTTTTTAAATATTTATTTTTTCTGGTGTGAATTTGCACTAGTATGGACTCCATGGGTTAGAAACAAGTTAAAAAAAATTTTCAAAACGAGAACAAAATTGGTGAAAGCAAAAAACATTTTTATTAAAAAAATTATTGTGAGAGTTTTTTACTGAGGGGGCGACTGACCCCCTGAACCCCCGTTTCCAGCGCCACTGGACCGGTACGTTGACGCACAGTAGTCTTACTGTCCATAACCGATCCAGTTTCTTCAAATTTTTAAAAATTTTTCCATTTTTAAAAATCAGAATAAACATATGTTCTAACTGCCAAATTTCAGAGTTGCCACTTGCATAAAAAAAAAATAATACTAAATTTAAAAAGTGCACTCTTACTGTGACACCCTTTATAATGAAGACTGTATTTTAAAGACCTATTGTCTAGTTTTGAGTCTTAAAAATAGAATCCAATTTGAATTTTACGAAAATTTGTTACAGGAGAACCATAAAGTGTCCTATAGTCTAAAACAGACTTTTTGCATGACGCCCTTTACAGCAGTTAAGAGGTATTAAAATCGCAAAAAAAAGTTTTCATGTATTTAAACTTATATTTAATTATTAATTATAAGCAATGAATATTGTTGTTAAATTTATTAGTTTCTTCTAAAAAAAATCTCAAAAATGTCTATTTATTTTTTTCAAAAATTCATAAGAAAGTCTCTTTAAATATTAAAATGTTGACGAAATTGTGACAAATATATAGTAGTTGAGTGGCGTCCGTGGCGTAGTTGGTTAAAGTGTCAACGAGCTATGTCGCTATGTCAACGAGCTTTGGAGACCCAGGTTCGAACCCCAGCAGCGACAGAAAATTATTTGAATTAAATAATTTTTCTGTACGGCCGCCACCTCTCTGCAGACAATGGCAAACCTCAGAGAGTAATAAAAATGCCATGTAAAGCTTCTTGAGAATAAGAACATTTCGTTCATCGCCGTTCGGACTCGGCGTTAAGCCTGTAGGTCCATTTCTCGGTCAATTGTGTAAAAACTTAATAACACGCACAACACGATTGATCATAAGAAGCTAGGTCAAAGTCCTTTCAAGGGCTGAAATGGCCAGTTATTTATTTTTATTTTTTTTTAAATAGTATTTGAAATAAAATTCATTGAATTTATCTAATACACAAATCATTTTGTACGCTCTTCCCACCTTAAATCAAAAGTGTTCATATTTTAACTACAAAACCGCTACAACATGTTTATGAATAACAAAATTTTAAAAACTTTTAACATTAAAACCGTTTTAACTATTGAACATTTTAAAGCTATTTTAAAATATTTTTATGAATACGATTGTTTGAACATAAACAACTTTCATAATACGTGTCATTGCTATAAAAATTTGATTTGAAATCAATTATTACTTTCCAGAATTGATGTTATATCAATTAATTTAGCCAAAATGAGACCGTTATCAACATCTTCGCTTTAGGCAGAACTCAAATCGGCTGCAGATGTTGCAAAACATCTACAACTTTTACTTCAAAATGCATTGTATAGCAAGAATTCAGTGTGAAACATACAATAATATATACAGTGATGGAAAAAATAATAGAAACGACTTGTATGTTTTCTTTTGTTTGATTATTGTTGTGTAATGAATTTTGTTTTCAAATTTTTCATATGACTTAAAGATTAAAGAATATCTATCAGATTATAAAAAAAAAAGAAATAAAATCAGCGTCACGCATTCATAAAAAAAAGCCATTTCATTTATTGTCCTTGGAAAAAATAATAGAAACAAAAGACCTATAACTAACATACTAATCCTTTTTTTTAAATCTACTAATTTTATACTGTAGACTAGTTTAACTTTAATATTTTGTTGTGACATCATGGTTTTTTAGAACTTCAATGCACCGACGGGCCATGGAATCCACCAGCTTGTCACAAATTGAGGGGTCAATAGAAATACTACTCCCCTGTAATTTTTTCCACAATTCTTCTGTGTTTTTGGACTTATAGCCACCTTTTTCTTTTTTAAGATCCGCTAAAGGTGTTCAATTGGATTAAGGTTTGGTGATTGCGTTGGTCATTCTAATAAATTATTGCCATTGTCCCGGAACCATTTTTTCCAGTTGCGAGGAGTGTTTGGGATCGTTATCTTGAATAACCACACATTTGAATTGCATTTCTCTATCGGAAAATAGTAGCATTATGCTATTGAATATATTTACATAGACTGTGGCCCACTTTTAACCTTTAATCTAACATATTAGACCAACGACACTCGAAAAAAAACAACCCATTGCATTATGCTACCACCACCATGTTTGATAATTTTAACTGTGTGCGTCGGACTATGTGTAATATTTTTTGGGCGTCTTACATGAGGCATTCCATCAGATCCGAACAAATTTACTTAATTTTGTCTGGCCACAACACGTTTTTCCAACTTTTTCGTATCAGATGCTTTCTTCCAAAAGCTACTCTGTTACGAATGGTTTCTTTGGCTTAAGTACGGTAAGTTTCTTACAGAATGTGCTTTAAAATCATTTTCTATTAATAATATATTCCGTATTGTGTGACTAGTTCCTGCTGCATTTAACTCTCTTATGAGTTCTCCCGATGAAAGAAATGGATTTTTTTAGTTTGTCATGCCAATAATACGTCAAACTTTGCATAGGTTGCTGGTTTTATGCCTTGTTTTTACTTCACTTTATTTTGTCTTAATTTCTTAATTTTCGAATGAATTGGCACTCAACATCTGTACAACGCACTGCGCTTTCTATTCTATACAAAAAGGGTGCGAAAGGTAGAATATCACAAAAAACTATTAATTTTTTTTAATACTTGCTTAACACTTTCTAAACGGTATTTGTATTAAATTGTTTAATACTTGTATATTCAATATTATTAACAGAAGTAGAATGCGTTTCTATTGTTTTTTTCCAATACGAAATCGAGTTCGCTGATTTAAAGGTTTGCACAACTAATATTTTTACCGAATTATGCGCAAAAGCGTAAACAAAATAGAGTACCGATATCCAACTTTTGTGTCCAGTGGGTTACATTAAAATATTTAGTTTGCTTTAAAACTTCATTGCATTCTTTGAAATGTTAAAGTTATTGACGTTTCTATTATTTTTTCCATCACTGTATATTAGGGGGGGTCAATTTGTATGGACCGAAAAAAAGTCACCAAGCGGTTGTCAAAATCGTAATCTACGACAAATTGTAAGGAAGTTTACCCAAGAAACCATAAGTCTAAAATCAAAATCGAGCTTCCGATTTGTAATGAGAAAGTTGTATTTTTTTTTTTTTTAATAAGCTTAATGTTAAGGTAAACACGTAAGAGTGGTATATTCAGCTGTACCAGTTGTACTGTACCCTTCATCAAAGTGAGATAAAATTGAAATTAAAAAAAAAAAGAAATGGCGGGCATGTGAGAAGATATTTTTCCCTCAAAAAAGTTTTCAATTTCTCCAATATTTTGTTTATGTTTTTAAAAGTCTTACTATTTGTATCATTTTGTGTAAGCAAATTTTTTTCAAAATTATCCAAAAATTGGAAGGCCTGTCCCCTCACTAAAATTAAAATAAACAATTTTGCGATGTTTTCAAAATATCACTCTTTTTATTTCAACATTACTTATTTTTAAGGTCTTTCTTGCTATCAATCCTAGGTGTTACGTTTCGACTTTTAACTGTGACTGCCATAACACCATTGCGATTTTTTTCAATAGTTCGACGTGAGACACTAGTCAGTAGTTGCACAAACCGCTCGGTTCCTTGAATGTGAAGAGGAATTTGTGGATCCGGAAGGGGCGGATCGTCAAATTCTATGAAATTGAGTAAGTGTTCATAGGGTATGGTTGCAGTGAATGGGGGTTCCGATAAAATGCCATCGTTATCTAAGTTGATCATGTCGAAGTAATTAGTGCAGTTAAAATTTATAGTGGGCTTTTTGTAAACTCTTAATTTTGTTGGGTCGTAAAGATTTTCACGATAATATAAAATTTTTTTTAAAGCCATTCCGCGCACTTCCTTTCTGTTGTCAAAAATCATTGTTAGAAGCACATTTTCTGAGTGGGCAAAATATCCGTTATTTTGAACAACATTATTTACAATTTCACGCAAATTTTGTGGCAAATATTGCGTTGAACAAATAAATTTATATAAGAGTGCACTTCCATGTATAACTGAATCGTAATACTTTACGTTAAAGTACATTGGTACGTAAACTTTCATGACATACGTTGCTAAAATTTTTAAATTTTCGGATGGTGAATTCGTAGTTACATACAATCGTAAAAGTCTCTAACACGTGCACAATAACTGGATATCAATCGAATACATTCTCTTATCATTGACTTTCTCTGAGAAACTGTAATAATCGTAGCAAAACAACAAAAGAAAAAACAATAAAATTCAAATGGAAACAAAAACAATTTCATGTCATTTTAACATATTTAGAACGAAATAAGTATATGAAAACAAAACTTTCTCGTTAAAAATCGGAAGCTCGATTTTGGTTTTAGACACATGGTTTCTTTGGAAAATTTTCTTAGAATTCGTCATAGATTACGATTTTGACAACCGCTTTGTCGAGAAAAAAATTGACCCACTCTACTGTATATATATGTGTGTGTGTGCGTGCGTATGTGTGAATTCAAACGCCTGAAGCTATGCAATGTTATTTTCTTTAGTTGCTCATTAGGGTGGCCCTTAACTGTATGCGATATTTTTTTTTTTATAAATTGAATATGTGCGGTGCCCTCGTTTGTTTCTTATCATGCCAAAATTATATTCTGAAAATTTCAGGAAAAAATATTAATATTTAGACGTGCCGCAAAGCGAAACTTCATTAGAAATACACATTCATATTGGAAAAATTGTTGTTTTTCAACAATAATTAAAATTAAGACAATTTTGTGTGATTTTTTAATCAACGAAACAAAATATCGCATTAGGCATTTAATTTATTTTTCCAACGTGCTATCATTCGTCGAAAACGGTTGACTAATACGAAAATTATATTTTTATTGTTTTTAAAAAATATTTTTTTTCCGAAAATAAATGAAGTTAATGCAATTAATTTTTTTTTTTCAATCTTTTATTGGCGCATGAGCATAAACATTTCTTTCCAAAGAGATATTATGTGTCGAAATCGGGTAAAAAATGCGAAAACTCAAAATTTTTAGTGAAGCAAAAAGCTATTTTTAAAAAATACTTTTTTCGAAAATACATAAGTAAAATCAATTATTTTGAAAAATATTATGTTTCTAATTATAAATTGTATAAAGTTTGTACGTTTCTAACACAACAATAACCACATAAAATTAAATCTTAATCAATACATTTATTATATTATTTTTTTTTTTTATTTAAACTTAACACCGTTTATTATTCATAATTGTTTTTACTTTAGTTATTGCTCGTAGAGCCAAAATAAAATTTCACGACTGTATCCTGGATATTTCTTACGATAGTCCCGGATAATCATTAAATTCTCAATCAAATAATGAGAAATACATATATACTTTTAGAAGATAATCCTGTTGGTTTGTGTTCTTAGTTAGGAGGCTATTAAAATCAGTTATTAATTTAACCGCATGTTAAGCTGTGTCGTTCAGTAATTTAAAAGAAGTAATAATTTTCAGAACATCAGTGTAGATTAGAACAAAGGAAATCTGTTCCAATTTTGTAACGTTGGGAAAATTTCATTGATGATGGTGATAAAAAATCTCAAAAAGTCAAAAGAAGATGGTGTTTGTATATCTTCTTTATATAAAAATACTTTCTTTCTGCTATCACTTTCAAACTGGTCATCTTCCTGGATTTTTTTAGCCATGTCAACTTTAATTTCTGTTGGAATACTTTCATCGAACAACACAAAAGGAGGAGAAAAGGTACATTTGTCTATCTGGGTAGTACTAATTCTCATGGAAACTGTAATTCATATGATATTTTTCCTGTGCTCTTTCTACATTATAATACTCGTAAGATCTCAAATAATAAAGCTAAACCAAATTTTAATTATTTTATAAATCATACTTTTCTCCCGCTTCTTCTCCTCGAGTTTGCGCTTCCTCTGTTTTTCTTTTTTTTTCCGAATAAGTTTGAGCTTCTGCCATGCTCTTAAGACGTCAATCATGCAACGTCAATCATGCAACCGGGTCTTCCATTTTCTCTCTGGAGTAGTAAAAACTGGCTGTCTTCCTCTATTCGGATTAGGTTCAGAGCGTCCCTGTGTGAAATATCAAATAGATTGTAAAATTCATCGCAGATTAAAGTCTCCTTAATTTGTTGCTTTTCTGTTGTGCGTTACTGACTTCTTTGTAAATTTTTCGACCATTTGTGCAAATCTAACAGTTTTTGAACACATCGATGGGGGAACACTGGTAGGTATACTTGCCTTTTTCCAAAAATCTATGCAAGTTAAGATCACCCTTTATTCAATAAGTAAATTGTAAATGTAAAGAAAATTCTATCTTAAAGATTCAAGAATGGTTTTGTCTTAAGATTCTTTTTCTTAAGCTTAAATTTGTTATGTCAGCAAATATTCTGGCTGATGCAATATTTCATCTTGTGATGAAATACTTTTGTTTATAATAACGCGATCAAGCCATCCTCAGTTTTGTTTATATTAAAAGCCTTTAAATAAGAGAAGAACTGATTTTCACAGTTAGGTTTTTAGTCCAGCTCAGCCAGTTGAGTTCCTAGAGTGTTTAAGTGAAGTGATTAAAAAATAATAAACTTTTTTAAAAACACAAAAAGTACAAGTGTTCAATTAATTTGCATTCTTCTATAGTAAGACTTGCACTTGTATTCAAAGATAATTTCACTGTTTTTATCTTAAAAAATAATACTTGAAGGACATCTATGTTAGAAGGTAACCAGTGCTTTCACTTTAAGTAGATTCAATTAAATATATTTTTTGTTTTAAATGTAATAAGTTGATCGGTTAAACATAATTGTAGAGCGTTAGTAAAATAATTTTCGAAAAAAATTAAAATTTTTTTTCGCTCGACAAAATAGTTGTAGTTTTCTCACTTTGTAGTCAATTTCAACGGATGGTAGCTCATTTGAGAGATAATGTTATGTAAAATACGATATTATGTTGAGTAGATTAGAAAAGAACATTAAATAGTCTTAATTTTAATTATTGTTGGAAAAAAAAACAATTTTTTCCAATATAAAGGCATATTTTGAATGAAGTTTCGCTTTGCGGCACGTCTAAATATTAATATTTTTTCTTGAAATTTTCACAATATAATTTTGATATGATAAGAAACAAATGAGAGCACCGCACATGTTCAATTTCTAAAAAAAAAATTTAAGGGCCACTCTATTGCTCATTCAAGTCAACCACTTGTTGCTTATTTGAAAAAGTCATATTGCCCACAATTATTTGCCTTTTTTATTTGTTGCCGCTGTGCAGTTCATTCTTTTCTTGCCGCTGTGCAGTCATAATAGTTTTCTTAAGGTCTTTTTATTTAATTTTAACAAAAAGAAAAATCCAAATTGTCACTTTCAACTAGATATAGAAGTTCTCCATCAATTCTATTTGAGTGTTTAAAAATATGTCAGAAAGAGATTTATTGCAATCATATTGCAATAAAAAATATTTTTAAAGCTTAAATATTTAATTTTGAGAAAATTTAATTAAGAGAAACTTCCTTAGATTGAAATATGTTATCTTCCTTAGATAAAATATTTCATCACACATTTGAAATATTGTTCTATTGTTCAAGAAATACATGAAGTTTTAATCTAAAATTAATTAATCTTAGATCTTAAATAAGTTATTTTAATAAAAGTTGAATGATGAAGTATACATGAAATTTTTGTTATTTGTTTTCTTGCCATAAATCACCACATTTCTTTTTGGAAACTTTGAACAACTTTATGCCAACTTAAAAATGTTTTCATCATCAAAATAGTAGGCAACATCATTAATTTTCTTGTTCAGAGTTTAACTGTCAAAGGCTTAGTTTTTCTTGGTTAAACCATCAGCGTGATACGAATGGTATGGTTATTATTATAAATGAATATTCGATAAAATTGTGACATCGCGTGGTTATTATAGTAGCGACGGCAGCATCATATAATTTCTAAAATAGAAATAATTAAAATTCAAGTTGT
This sequence comes from Pherbina coryleti, assembly GCA_943735915.1. Taxonomy (NCBI): domain Eukaryota; kingdom Metazoa; phylum Arthropoda; class Insecta; order Diptera; family Sciomyzidae; genus Pherbina; species Pherbina coryleti. The sequence goes on from OX030948.1 coordinate 26,540,915, forward strand.
AAGAGCAAAACCAAAAATCTCATATCATCTTACTGAAGTTACGACTTGATAATTAAACTTTAGGACGAAGGTTGCTACTTATATTTCCGGCCTTGGCAACAGTAAGTGGCAACACTTACGAGCTGACGTTGCCATTGGAAACTTGACATTGTTGAACATACCCTTCTTGAGAACATTTTGTCATTTGAGTGCAATTTGTGTTGTTAAAAGTAACTTTGTAAATTAGTCTGGGCTTAACTCGTGAACTCTCTCGTATGATTATTTTCAGGCTTCAGTTAAAGCTTGAATGGAAGGCTGTAGCTTGTATTACATTTATAGAGCAAAGCTTAAGTTTCTATTCAGTATTTGTAAGGGCCAGTTTTTCAGTCCGAGTTTAAACTCTAGTCAAGTCAAACCGAGGTTAACTCACCAAAATTGGACGATTAAACTCGGTTTTGGCAAAAAAGAAACACATAATACGATAATTTAAGTCAATTTAACTTCAACGAATGCTAAAATATTTAGTTCAACCGAGTTTAAACGTCCAATTTTGGTGAGTTAACCTCGGTTTAACTTGACTAGAGTTTAAACTCACACTGAAAAACTGGCCCTAAGAGTTAGAGCTAGAATGAAAGGTTAAAACTTTCAAAAAGGTAGTCGAACTCCGCCTCTTCTCACGAGCAGCCAGTCTAAAGCCAAGATAAAGGAGAATGGTCGCAGTCAACGGGTTCGCCTTATCTTGTGCAAATGTAGAGGGACTACCCAGATCCTGGAGTTGGTCGCCCATTCTGGGGAATAGGTTAGACTGTTGACAATATCAACGCTGCGAGCAGACCAGTGTTGGTCGGTGTGGAGTTCCGCAGTTGTTCAATCAGATGATCAAATGCCCAAATATTGTCAGAGATGTTAGATGGGTATCGATTTCCACCAATAAAATTGGATGGTGAAGCAACTAACCATCTACAATTGGTACTGTTGCGTTCCAATATTGGTTACTATCTACACATTATATTTATTAATTTAAATATTCACTATTCACTTAAGTATGGTGTGTAACCGGTGTTGAAACTACTATGACAGGGTGTTGGTCGCGTCTAGAGTTATGTAAGTGATGCCCGAGAGATGGTTCGATGGACGTTGATGTGAGTCATTTGCAAGGATCTTCACGTTCGGAAGATCTATTTTCATGAACCTTGACTCCTTGCCAAGGGGCAACGTAGAATTAAGCCACACAGGCAGATGTCTACGGAACACACAAGCTTCAGCTTCTATTGACTATTGGCACTGCTGTAAATTTTACAGAAAGAAAGAAAAGTTGAGGTTTTCGGTCACATGATAAAAGTAAAAAAAAACATAATGGGGTCATAAGGCCACTTAGGGCTTAAAGAGCTCTTAAAGTATTCAGAATGCAACAAATGAAATACTAAAAGCTAATAGAAACACAAAAAAATTTTATTTTATTAAAATAAGGATAAATATTGGGACAAGGATTTGAAAAATAATTAGGGCGAGGATAAGAAAAAGTACGAGGGTAAGCACTTGAACAAAGATGAGGATCTGGAATAAGATAAGAAGTAGGACAAAGATTAGAGAATGGAAGTGGACTAGGACAAGAATTCAGACAAGAATTGGGAAAACAATTGGCACAGGGATAAGAGCAAAGATTTAGACACAACTAAAACAATTTTTGGCGGCTATGGTGCAATGGGTAGAGTGCGTGACCCATACGCCAGAGAACCCTGGTTCAAATTCCATCTGACACAGAAAGTTTTTTCAATTGGACTAATTTTTCTGTTCGGCCGTCACCTCTCTGCAGACAATGAAAACCTCAGAGAGTAAATAATGTCATGTAAAGCTTTTTGAGACATGTTATCGGTTATCGATTAGTTGTGTACAAACATTTAATAACACTCACAACACAATCTCATCATAAGAAGTTCGGTCAAAGTCCTTTCGAGGGCTGAAATGGCCAGTTTATTTATTTTATTTATTTTTTAAAACAATATTTAGGATAAGATTGGAAAAAGGATAAGGATGATAAATGAGACAAGGAATACAACAAGAATTTGGATGCACTAAGGACAAAATTTATAACCAGATTGGGAAAAGAAGTGGGACAAGTATTGAAAAGAGATTCGAACAAGTATAAAATCAAGAATTTGGACATATATTAAAATAAGAGTTTGTAAAAGATGTAAGGCAATTATAAGGACAAATATAAGAATAGAAGGATATGAATGAGAACAAGTTTGGGAACAAAGGATGGGGACAAGAATAAGGCCAATGTCAAATAAACGCTGTCACATCAAACCTATGGGTGTGTCTACGACACAGCCAACTCTTTTTTTATGTATAGCATCGACTTAGGGTTGAAACGTACTTTTTTAACAAAATTTTAAAAAATGTCTGTACGTAACAGTCGAGTAACATGTTCTGAGTATTTCATTGTTGCAAATTGTTTACATTAAAGGGCTGTGAGGAAATATTTTGTTATGACAAATCATATGTCATATACCTTTGTCACAATAAAATATGACGTTTAAATTATATTTTGCAATATTTAACATCTTCCAATGAAGGATTTTTTTTTAAGAAAAAAAAATATTCTCTAGTTTTAGGTAAATTGTGTACATTGACGTATCATTTCAAATTATCCGCATATTTACTGTCACTTTTTTTTTCATTCATATAAATAAACGCATTCAACATTAACAGAAAGAAACATAAATCAAATAAACTGAAATAAAATATTTGTGACATGTTTCATCCCCCATAGAATTGCGAATTACAGATGAAAAGCATAACCTTTCAATTTCGACGAAAAGCCTGAAATGACACAATCTATCAACACAGTCAAGGCACAGTCAAGAGAAGTAAACAAATGGCTGTCTCTTGAAAGTAAGCAAAGTTCCATAAATTTTACAGTTAAATTGTAAAATTATTTAATTGTTTTGTTTTAAGGGAAAAAAGGTAGAAAAAAAACTATGGCAGCTTCCAAAGACTGCCAAAGTTTTGTGAATTTTAATTCTGGAATGAAAGAACATCGAGAACTTCTTTGGAAGTTCTTGTTTGCTCTGTAACGCGATTAACTACTGATATTTCAAGTAATTTTGTAAGTTTTCTCTTATGACTTTTACAAGGAAATTTGCTCAATACAGAAATTTGATTTTTTTCACTTAATTGATGCCTTCAATAATTTCTCAACTTTTTATTAATATGTTCTTACTTATCTAAATCATCTCTGTGGACCAAGTATTTAATGTTCAACATCAGAAAATGTTAGTAAAATAAGCTGTTATTAACAGCTGACTCTATTGTCAGCCTAAAGTCTTCGTTGACCTCAAGAGAGATGCTCATTGAATTATTTTCAAACGAAATGCATGGACATTTCTGCACTAAAACAAACTTGACTCTAACTGCGTTTTCTTTTCATTTTACCTCACCTCTATTTATGGCTTAACGTTATAAATACATCTCTGCCTTAAGTTTGAACATCGATTATATGGCTTATGATGTTGCAGCCAAACTTAAGACTATCTTTTTTAAGTGAATTTGTAAAGTTAAAAACTTGTGTGGTCCGCCATTCTTGGTGTTGCCAAGTACGTGGAATTAGAAATTCTATGCGTAAGTTTTAATTCGTTGAATTGAACAGATGGGAAAACTTTGAATGAATTATGTTGGAAAATCTTGCTGTTTTAAATATAAAGAATTTTCTTTAGTATTTAACTGAACTAATTGAATATCTAAGGCTTCTAGGCAGTTGTTCTGTTGAAAAAGATTTACATTTTTTTTTTCTTAGTGGAAACCTTGTTCATTCGTTGAGTCAGGGCAAGAACAAAAAGTACCTGCTTCTAATTTGAAACTTATAATTAGCTCAATTATTTTATTTTTATTAATATTGTCGTGGTTGCCACAAGCCAAATGACTTTTAAGTTATGTCAAAAGTCAACCCACTCCATGGAAGCTGAACTTGTCCATTTTTATTTTTTTATTTTATGAATGTCGTAACGGAAAGAAAATTTGTAAGAGCTGGTTGTGGATATCTAAGAATATTTTTTTCTGACGAAATACCATGGAATGTTATTTTCAATACATTGAAATTGTGAGATGAGTTTTTATCTCTCTATAATGCTAGTTATACGGAAATTTGCAGGAAAATTTGCCCAAAATTTAAATAAAACAATGAAATCTCAAAACTTCCCTTTGAGCAAACATTACATTTGCAACAGGCTGTCTTAATAAAAAGAAATTGTCTTCAGTATCATTAACACTTAGTATGTAATGACATGTAACACATTTAACAACTTTTTTGGCCAATTTTATTTATTACAAGAAACCCCTTTTATACCTCTATGCGTACTGCGTAAGAGGCCGTAATTATGATATTTTTGAAAAAACTACTTTTGGAAAGTGTAAAGATAAAGTTCTAAAATGAGCAAAATCGGATGAAAGCTCCTTCGCAAGTCCATTAACAAAGAGACTTCAACAAAACGGTGAACTTTTTAATAATCTCACAAAATTTTTCGAATGACTTAAAATTTTCACATAACTTTTGATCTCAAATTTATATCAGGTATTTATCAGAAATGATAGTTTCATAAACTCTTTTAGACCTTCAAGAAAGTGAAGTGAAGAAAACATAGCCGCCGTACAGTGTGAGATTTTGCCAGTCTGGAGGGACTTAATGCAAAAAAAAATATGCTTAAAATTTAATGATTTTTGGGTAAATGTTAGAAAAATGTCCCTTTGTTACGAATATCAATACAAGATAGAATGAAAATAAAAACATCATCAAGATAACGGTAATCAAACACGTGCTATTAAAAAGCGAGTAAAAACAGGTTTGACTGCTTAATAAATTCGCAAGTTTGAAGCGATTAGAAGTGAGTCGTGCGTGCATTGTTAATTTACTTCATAATCAGCTAATAAGTAAGAAAATTTTTAAAAATTGCATATGTGTCATATACTTCAACTTTTATATTCTACTGTGTTCCACGTTCTTACCATATAGGTGATAAGCGAGTGTAATCCCAAAACTGATCTGAAGAAAAAAAACTTGCAAACATTTTGCACAAAGGCCCAATATTTGACCATGGGTGAAATATCGCGGAAGACACTATTTAATGTTTGCTTAAGGAACATCAAGTCTGTAGGACTTGAATCGGTTTTAAATTGCGTTAAAGCAATTTCTGGACGAGTACAAACAAAAATTTACTGAGGGAAATTTGCCAGACGAAAGTATTTTTTCTATATCGTTGGTATCTCTTCAACTATGCTCAACAATTACAGAGGGAAAAAAAATTATTGGCAAAACCCTGTTCCAACCCTGAAAACTGAGGAAAATAAAGTTAAAGTATCTGATAGGAAGAAGGAAATTCAAAACAAATTTAAACATGAAATGAGCCTTTAAGTGGATTTGAAAAAACAAAAAACCGGCAATAAAAATGACGGCAACACTGCCAGAAGATTTTTTAAAGACGCAGAAAAACTTACGTGGATACTCCATTAATATAAATGCGTTTCAAAGCTACACGAAATAAACCACACAATTTTATCTGTCCGAATATTCGTGGTTCAACATGCCAGTAAGTGTGCATATAATTTTGTACCATGGAAAGGATTTAATCTCTTTCCGCATTCTACCTATTGGCAATTTTTCCGAAGAAGTCCTGGAGTCCAGGTAAAATATACGTAATTATCGAGAATTGTACACTAGGAAAACATTACGAGTTAATACACAGACTGCTTATTTCATCCGACCCATTGATTTGCAGTATACGTTATTACTACACTATATCGCATTGTTATCGGATCATCAAACTTTCGAAGAATGTTCTGATTCAGATCAGGGGCGGTTCCAGGAATATATTTCGGGGGGGGGGGGGGTTTCAAAAATATTTATGTACGTTATATATATAAAGGGTAGTTAAATTTTAAAGGCCGATGTTGATTTTGAATAAAACACAAATTATTAAGGAAATTATTGTCGTTTCTTTTTATTATGATAATATTGGTATGGTTCAATTATGCATGGAACAAAATATCGGCTAAATGGCCGCCGCGACCTCGGCAGCACACCTCCATCCGATGGCCCAAATTTTCGATGACGCCGAGGCATAACTGAGGTTCTATGCCGTTAATGTGCCGAATTGGCGGGGTGCAATAAGGCCAACGGCAATAAGGCCGAATTGGCTTTATTTCCTTTTCAAAGAGAAATAAGGACGAAATTGTGAATTTGGTTTTGTTTCCATTTGAAAAGGAAATAAAGCCAAAAAAAAAATTTAGCAAAATGGTAATAAGGCCGAAAAATAATTTTTGCAAACTAAGGATTATTTTTTATAATTATTTTTAATAAAAAGTACGCACCCTGTAGTCTGTTGTTTGAAAAGTTACTGGACTCAGCGCAGGTACTCAATTTGCAAGAGAACAGTTGCCATTGTCAACCTCAATGTGCTTGTTTTCGTATCAACGCGAAAAATTTATTAGTAGTAGTTCAATAGTGAAGGTGAAGAAGTTTTAATATTATAAGGAATGAGCGCCGGCAAAAAATTTTTATTAAAAATCGCGGCGATTTATTATAAACCTGCGGCGCTCATTCTTTATAATATTAAAGCTTCATTAAAAATTTTAGTAAAAATCGCGCATATTTTATAAATTTTCATTCATCACTTTTACGTTTATATTTTACATTTTTTTCTCGACCACAAACAAAAAGATGTATGTTCTTTAGCATTTAAACGATCATATTTTTCGCTTTAAACGGATATATATTTCTATTATTAGAATAAGATATCCTAGTCTTCTCAATAAAAAATATGTAAATTTTTCAGACTTTCACGATTTTTATCTCCTAAACCATTTGAGACCTCCCTATTTTTTTTTTGCAGCATTAGATTTAGAAGTTCCATACACATTTAAAAAATAAAAAAAAAAAGAAGCGTGTACCAAAAGTGCAATTATTCCAAGATATGTACATTTTTCAAACTTTCACGATTTTTATTTCCTAAACCATTTGAGACCGACCTTTATTTGCAGCATGTGCATTAGGAGCTCCAAATTCACATTTAGAAAAAAAAAAGAAAAAAGGAGCATGGGCCCTAAAGTACAATTATTCCAATACTTTATATCTTTAATTTTTCATAAAATAAAACTAAAAAACTTATTTGATGGCGTTTTAATAGTGGTTCTTTTAAAGGGAAATAAGGCCAAATTGGCTTAATTTCTTTTTCAAATGGAAATAAGGCCGAATTCGGCCTTATTGCACCCCGCCGCCGAATTATCTCATCCTTTAGCTTTTCAATTGTTGCTGGCTTATCGACGTATACCTTTTCTTTCAAATAACCCCAAAGAAAGAAGCCCAATGGTGTCAAATCACATGATTGGTGGCCAAATGACATCGCCACCACGTGAGATAACACGGCCATTGAATTTGTCGCGCAAAAGAGCCATTGTTTCGTTAGCTGTGTGGCAAGTGGCACCGTTCTGTTGAAACCACATATCGTCCACATCCATATCTTCCAATTCGGGCCATAAAAAGTTCGTTATCATCTCACGCTACCGAACACCATTCACAGTAACTGCCTGACCAGCCTCATTTTGGAAAAAAATACGGCCCGATGATGCCGCCAGCCCATAAACCGCACCAAACAGTCACTCTTTGTGGGTGCATTGGTTTTTCGACAATCACTCTTGGATTATCATTCGCCCAAATGCGGTAATTCTGCTTATTGACGAATCCACTGAGGTGAAAATGTGCCTCATCACTGAAGATGATTTTCTTCGAAAATTGATCATCCACTGTTGCCATTCCTTGCCACCATTCTGACCGTGTAAATGCAAGTCTTTATGCATAATGTTCATCAACAACGAACGTGAGAGGTGCAATTGTTGGGCACGACGACGAGTTGAGGTGGACAGCTCTTCAGCTACACTATCGCGAACAGCAGCAATATTTTCTGCAGTACGAGCATGCACTGGTGTTTTCACATCTCCTACAGACCTGGTTTGTTCAAATTTTTGCACGATTTTTCCGATTGTACGCACATTTGGACGATTAAATTGACCGAAAAAATCACGAAGTGCTCGATATGCATTTTGATTTGAAAGCTCATTTTCATAATAAGCCTGAATAACTTTAACGGTTCAAATTGAGTTAGTCTATAATTGAGAAATGTCAAATGAAATGCAGAAAAAAACTTGACATTTAGGTGTGGTTTATATTCAACATCGGCCCTTAAAATTTAACCACCCTTTATATACATTTGAGCGGGATAATTTTTTTTTTCAAAAAATCGTAGGCGTGGGAAGAAACCGTTAGTCTAAAATCTATTTCGAGCCTCTGGTTTTTCAAAAGAAGGTTATAATTTGTGTTTTGCTGCAATATGTGAAAAAATTATTCCACTTATTGGAAAAAACTTTGCTACGAAAAAAATAGCCATCCACATTTCACTCCATATTCACTCCATATGATTGTGTGGTGCTCAGGATTATTTTTTTTGTGTTAAATACCACAAGCTGACGCTGGGGTGAAAATAATTATAATAATAAAAGTGATTTCTCTGTTTATTTGACTCGAATACAAATATTAAAGGCCAACATAAAACCAACATCAAAATAAATAAAAACTACAAAAACCGGAATTTTTCTTCATTACTGTATAAAAAGGAATTTTACGTCAAACTACAAAAACCGGAATTTTTCTCCATTACTGTATAAAAAGGAATTTTAAGTCTACACTTCCGATACTATCGAAACTGTGGGTTTTTAAATTAAGACTGTGCGGTGTTTGGATATATTTTATCCAAAAAATGCGGTGTTTTTGTGATTTCAGGTTAAGATTGTATGTGTGACTGTTTACAGCTACAGGCGCAATATCGCATAAACAAACAAAAACTGGAACAGAATTCAGTATTTTAGCAATACGTGTAGAAACAGCTACAAACGTTTACAGCATAGGGGTGTGAATATTTAAAGTAAATTATAAAAAACCAATTTTTTTCTTTTTGGTACTCTTAGCCCACATAATAAACATCAGTACATCACATTTAAATACAGGTTCTTTTAGAATTTCGGGGGGGGGTTTGAACCCCCAAAACCCCCCTGGATCCGCGCCTGATTCAGATCAGATTCAGATTCAGATTCCGATCTGATTCAGAAATAACCAAAAAAGGGAAATATTAAACAAATAACCCCTTTGTTTAAATGCACAATGATTGTTTTTGGTTTTTTATTCTTATTGGCAGTAGCTCTCTTATTTCAAATTGGTATTCCAACTAATATTAGAATATTTTTCAAAGAAAAACAGGGGTGTTTGTATGGGAGGTGGGAGTAGTTTTTGTCCGATTTAGCTGGTATTTGAACATAAATTTATCATGAACAATAAAAGTACATACACCAAATTTCAAGTCGATATCTTCCAAACTACGGCTACAATTGAACTAAGTCCCTCCAGATTGGCAAAATCTCACACTGTGCGCCGTAGCGGCTGGTGGCGAAGAAGACCCAGAAATGTCGATTAGGAACCGATCAACTATTAAAACACGAAAATTTACATAGTTAATTCTGTAGTGTAAAAGACCTTCTTGAGGCGGGGTAGAGGAAAACCCTATAATATCTTAACTTCCTTATGTTTTTTAAATATTTAATAGCCTTGTTTTTGGAACCGTTTTCAAAACTCCTTAAGAAGAGGGATGTGCCTTTTCTTTTGGAAGATATACCAAAAAAGAACGTAAAGCATTTACCTCAAGATGTTTTACTATTTTGAGAAGAATAGTTATTAACTAGCTACCACTGGTGCGCGTTGCTGCACCCATCAACTATAAAAATAATAATAATTGGCACTGACCGCTGACGCCGTTCATTGTGTTCAGCGTATATTCTAAGAGTTTTGTCGTTGTTTGCAAGCGCTCTATAAAGAAGAGGCAGAATAGAGTGAAATGTGAGCGAAAAATTGCAATAAAAAAAATGTGTATGTATCTTGGTTGCGAGCGTTCAGCGAGAGCGGTTTGCGAAAGCTTTACATTTTTCTAACATTAATTTTGTTGTTAACAGACGCTCTATTAAGAAGAGACAGAAGAGAGCGAAATGTTCTTAGCTGATAACATTGTTCTTAGCTGCTCTGTTAAGAAAAGAAAAAGCAACATAACAACAACAATTATATGCAAACTTTAATAAGCTATAACTTAAAAAATATAAATTTTGCACATATACAGGTCTAAACCTATCAAACCATACTAAATTTATTAAAATTGGACTTGTGCTTAAAAAGCCTTACGCCGGACAAAATTTGGGCTTGCGTAATATACATAAGATACATATTAAAAATAAACAAAAAAAAAAAGGTAACACATCCGTAATGTTTTATATCATGGACCTCAGATTCATTCTAAATTACATTAAGACAGTTATTAAAACCAAGGTTTTAGAAAAGTTAGCTTAACAGTAGGTTCATGGCCGTAATTTTGAATTTCGAAGTTTTGACTTCAGATTCGTGATAAAAGACCCCGAATTCAAAAAAAAAAAAGTTGAGTTAAATCTCAATGGTCAAAAATTACAATGGAAAATTTTTAATTTTGGATGATGAGAGTTATTTCGCACTAAGTGCTAAACAAATGCCAGGAAATGTTACATTTCACACAAATGACATATATTAAAATTTGAATATAACCTTTCATTATTTATATTGAAAACAAATTTGAGCTTTAGACCAAGTATGTTGACAACAAGACAACATGAAGACAAAGAAGGCAACAATCAACAACAACAACAACGGCTCTGTATAGAGCAAATCATACAGCTTGACTATACAGACTGTTTCGTTGGCCGCTACACCAACTCATCAGTAGTCTTGCATGACTTTTCACTGTGATCTACTCAAGCTACTTAGGTTCTACTTATACTGCCAATATGCCGAGAAAACTACCCGGAAAGTTATTTTTGACTGAGAGAACGCTTTTTACATTAGTAACTGAGTTCTTATCTACTTCGATGCACCCTGTGTCAAGGTTAACCTGAGACATGAGTTAACTCAGAGCACATGAGTTAATACTATGCCTAAAAGTATGATACGATCTAGGTTAAAATTGATACAGGGTGCATCGAAGTAGAGAAAATCGAACCCAGGTTGGAACCCCAGCTGACACAGAAAATTTTTTCAATTGAAATTAATTTTTCTGATCGTGATGGACCATAAAGATAATAAGGAAGGACCATAACGATAATTAGGCTCTTATAGTCATTTTCTTAATAGTTTGATTTGGAAGTTTAAATCTAGAGTTAAAATTAAGAAATAAGAGTAAGAATTAAATTTTTGTTAACGAGAAATTTGTAATAAGGGTTTGATCGAAAATTTAAAATTTAAATTTTGGAAATAGGTATGTTTGAGTTCCGTTTCTGAACTTGAATTAGTTGACATTATCAATTCCTTGTCGATAAGTAAAACAGCTTAAGCCTGATTTCAATGAATCAAAAAAATCTTGCTCTAAAGCTATTTAACGTTATGTAAGTTTTATGAACGTCATAAAACGTTTAGGTTTTATTTTATAACTTTGGTTTGGATCACATTATAAGATCCAGATTTTGTAAATAATGACGATATGATCATTGAATACAGTAATATCCATAACTCTGTTCAGCTTGAGTCGAATTATGCCTCTAGTGCTTCTGGACATAGAATTTTTCTAACCATAATAACTTCTCTGGCGTCATTGAGTATTGTTAGACTTTACAATGGAATTTTTCAAATATATTTTCTTTGGTAGTTACTTTTCACTCTCCCCAATCGAAGGTATTCGTATAACGAAAGAATGATAATTTTGGGTTTAATGTTCGAATGAATCCACAAAGATTGTTTCTATTAAAATAACATCTTTTGTTGAATTATTTTAATTTTAAAGATCTTTCTTAAAAAAAATCTTCCAGATAAGAAAATTATTAGGAACCCTTACTTTAAAACTTGACAAATTTGTTCAGCAATACAGTAAAACACACACTTCATTAAACGAATTTGAGGTGCAAACACGGTGGTGTATCAACAAGAGGTGCAAAATTTGTTTTATTGAATAAAACAAATAATTATGTTTTATAATGGATGTCTCTTAAATTTGTATGGCAGTAAAAAATAGATACATGAAAGTCCTTAGCTATAATAGTTTTGGTTGCTTAATTTTTTCGTCTGTTATAAAATACGCTTTTGCAAGCGTACATCTCTTGTTGATACACCATTTATTAATAAGTTTTCGATAAGTTTTCTTAATATTTGTGAGTAGCTAACTTGATGAATCTCTTTTTATGAATCATATCACCATTACTACATCAAGAAACATCCTTTTAGTTTAGTCTTTAATAATAAACATTATCATAAATTTCTATGAAAGTCAGTGAATATGATGAATAGCGAAGCATCAATGTTATATTCACCAATTTGTCTGTGATTAATTAATAGAAGCCAAGATTTCGCATAAATCATGTTACCAAAGAATGAGCACGATTTCATTAATTTTTGTTTTTCTTTTGTTTGTTTATTTTCTGTTTTTTTTTCAACAAGGCACACACACACATACACACTCACATGTCGCTACATTGTCTTAAACATGAATATTCATAGTGCACTCTGCATGTCCTGAATAAATGCTCTAACCAAAAGCGACGGCTTTTCAACAGTTTCTCATGGTTCAACGACCGAGTTTTACGCAAAATCATGATTTAGCAGAAACAAAAAAGAAAAAAAAAATGTAAAAAAATGTGACAAAAAAGGATTTCAGAACAACCACAACGCGTCTGTTAGTCATTTGCATATTGTAGGCAATATAAGAATGGCTAAAGTCTTATATTACGTTATTTTTTTTTATGGAAATCCTTGAAAATAAATATATTTGAGTTAAATTTTTTTTTAACACTCACTTTCTTAAAAACTTTTATGTATATTCACTGTTCTTAGTTTATTCACACACTTTTGAAGTGTTTAAACACTTTTCAAATAAAAGTTCGTTACAAAAACTGTCACTTCCGGTTTTAGTACAGCTATTTCCGTTTACTTGCAACCCGTTGCGCCACTTGTTGAGCAATGCTTTACATGCCGTTCGTTGTTGAGGCTTTTATAAAGATAGCCTCGTGCCAAAGTACCACACGAAACACCTCGAACCAACTAAGTTGCACACGAGCAGGCCATCGAATGAGAGCCGAAGTGTTAGTTGGCTAAAACGAGTGATAAACACAACTAGCGCTGATAAGCAACCAACAAGGACACACGTTTTGGCGCTTGTTCCTTTGGAGTAACATATTTACACGAAGCTTTCACGTTTAGCATTGACGGCAGTTTTGGTTATCTTCGTGTGCGTAAAAGCTCTTTTCGCTGCACTAGTTGGTTGATTTTATTTCATGTTTTGTACTTTCAACAGGTTTTTATCAATGAATTATCTGCAGGCTAAAGAATTCAAGGAACTTTTTGCAAGGATTCCTATTTATCATCAAAAAGTTGTACGATGTGTGTTGACACGTTCAGTTTAGGATGAATGGATACAGTTGAAACAATGTGAAGAAGCCTTGTAAGCTTTAATATCTTTTTTTTTTTTTTAGTTTGTACGTCAGAGTGTTGTCGATTTTCGGAAGCAATAAGGACCAGTAAAAATTTTTTTTTTTTGCAAAATGGTTTGCAAATGCGTGGGTGTTTTTTTTACTGGAAATTAAAATGACTGACATATGCCACTGATGACGTTTAATGCAGTAAGACAGAATGTCATAGGAAAAATAATATTAGGAGAAAGAAATAATATTAGCTTTAGATCAGGGGTGCGCAATAGCTCACCCACGGGCAGATAGCTTTCACATGCATACGACAGCTTTCAATTAAAAATGTTTTCAGTGTAGGTGCGGACTTATTACACTGAATATAAAAACTTTTTTTTAAAAAAAAGAACTTCAAAATCACTACAAAGTAAAAAATAATTTTTAATAACTTTTCCCATTAATTTCTTGGTCAAATTTTAAAAGTTATTTATATGTATTATAATATTGGAAATCTTATAATTTTATATTTTATATTTTGTTTTATTATCATCAATATATTAATTGCTTTATGTAGAAAAAAGCTTTGAAGTCGGCGCTTATCTTACTAAGTCGAAATTTTATTATTTTAATTTTTTCCAATTTATTTTATTACCATAAAAATATTAGTTACTTTTTTTTATAATAAAAATATTAAAAGCTTTTTTGCATTTTTTGTTTTCAGTGGCAAATTAATTAAGATTTAAAATTACTACAGTGTCACTAAGGTAGCATAGCATCAAATAAACAAGTTTAAAATAGTGCAGGGATGGTAAAAGATCATAATTGTGTGTTAAAGATCAGCGCCGACTTCAAAGCTTTTATATTCATAAAGCAATTAATATATTGATGATAATAAAACAAAATAGAAAAAATGAAAATGATAAAATTTCCAATATTATAATACACATAAATAACATTTAAAATTTGACCAAGAAATTAATGGGTAATTAATATTTAAAATTATTTTTTACTTTGTAGTGATTTTGAAGTCGGGGTTTTTTTGTTAAGAAGTTTTTATTTCTTCCTTTTTAGAGAATATGAAAAATTTTATGTAATAGTATTCTTGAGGAATTTTTCAAACATGAAACTTTGTTCTTTAAAAATATGTTTAATTAATTCCTGAAGGATTGTTGGGTATTTTCCATTTCTGTCTCTTTACAATTTTTATTAAAGTGCCACGCCCTTTCTCTAATTCTGCCCACTTTATTTACCGTACTTTATAATGATTCTACCTGTGCCAAATTTCAGTTTAAAAATATCAATATTAACCGATATATAGTAATTTTATTAAATTGCCACACCCTATGTACAATCCCGCCCAATTTTTTAATGATTTTACCTACCCACCTACCTACATACCAAATATTAGTACCCTAGTATCAATATTAACTGAGATATAGTATTTTTATAATATTGCCACATCCCATTGTTGAATAGCGCCCAATTTCTTGACCGTAATTTTTAATAACTATGCCTACCCATGTATTAAATTTCAGCACTCTAGTGACAATATTATTGGATATATACTGTGTTTATAATATTGCCACACCCCTTTATCAAATAACGCCCACTTTATAGACCGTTATTTGTAATAATTGTGCCTACCCCTGTATTTTTACTATAAATTTCCGTATACTAGGGCCAATATTAACTGAGATACAGTGTTTTTCTAATAGTAACACGCCCCTTTGTCGAATATCGCCCAGTTTTTAAAAAAAGGACCTCCGCGTTCACGATATACATCTGCTGACAAATTACGAAAATCGGGCAAGTGCTTTAGAAGTTATCGATGTACATACTTAAAAAAAAAAAAAAAAAAAACGGACAAATCAACGAATTTGAGAACCTCCACCTTTTTGAAGTCGGTTAAAAAAAAAAATAAATAACTGGTCATTTCAGCCCTTGAAAGGACTTTGACTTACCTTCTTATGATCAATTGTGTTGTGCGTGTTATTAAGTTTGTACACAATTGACCGAGAAATGGACCTACAGCAGCGCAGGGCGCTCCATAGCTCACTGAGCTCTCTGTGAGCGTAACTTTTCACATGTACATAAAGCTCACAACAGAAGAGAATATAATTCAGTCGTTCGCTGACGGTGATGCTGTGAAGATCTATGTCGTTATGCGCTGCAAATTATATGTACACTCGTGAAAAACCAAATTATTGTAGATTCAAAATACTTATGCACATATTTTTTTAGTTTGTAGAATTTTATATTCGTATACATTAAGGTTTCATATAATTAATACATATTAGCTATTAAGACTTTTTGTATTGTTCATTCACATTCCTTATAAATTTTTTAATACTTAATTTTTTGATTACTTGCTTACTTATTTTATTAAAATTCTTATTATTTACTTACATATTTTTTGTTATTATTTTTAATTATTCATATATATTAAGATTTTATAATATTAAAATAATTATTCGTATATATTAAGGTTTCATATAATTCATTCATATTATCTATTAAGATTCTTTACATTATTTATTCATATTACTTGTATTAATAAATTTCATAGAAGAAACAATGAACAATATGATGACTAAAAATAAAAACATAAAATAAAAAAGAAAAACTTACTTATCTAGATAATTGTGACAACTATTTCGCTCAGTGTGCTCAATTCGAGAGAGCACTAACACTAACATGGCAAAATAAAATGTGACTGTGTTAGAATGCCCAGCCCTGACCTACAGGCTTAACGCCGACTCCGAACGGCGATGAACGGAATGTTCTTATTCTCAAGAAGCTTTACATGGCATTTTGATTACTCTCTGAGGTTTGCCATTGTCTGCAGAGAGGTGGCGGCCGTACAGAAAAATTATTTTAATTCAAATAATTTTCTGTCCCTGCTGGGGTTCGAACCTGGAGCTCCAGGTTCGTTGACATAGCAGCAGTGTTGCCATGTGGGCAGATAAAACTTGTTTTGCCAGTTTTTTGAGAGGGTAGAAAGTTTTCAAGTTTTTCCCTAAAAAAATAAAGTTTTATTTTATTTCACCCAGTTTTTCAAGTTTTTACGATTAAGGGCGGAAATATACCCAGCGGCCGAAGAAAAAAGTTCATGTTTGTGCATTGTTTTTAAGGAAACCTAAGGAATATTTTTAAATGAGAGTTTTTATACCTTTAAATATACACATTCAAGAGTATGTTTAGTGTTTTTTATCAAAAAAGAATTAATATTAAGGTAGATACAGCATTTTTTGTAGAACGCTCTGAAAATGCGGTGACCAAAATTGCTCCTCCTAAATTCAACTGAAACAAAAAAATTAAATATATAATTAAACTAGATACTTAAAACTCGTACTTGTCATAGCCGATTTTGAAAATATGGATTTTCGGCGGACTTCCGAACGTAAATTAACGATTTTCGAGCAAAAATTCGTCATTATTTTGTCTATAAAAAATGAATGAAGCTACGAAAAAAATCCTATCACAAGTACGAGATTATTATGAATAGAAGCCTGCAAAAAAATCAAACCGATCGGTTCACTGAGCTTCGAGAAATTTTGGTCACCGACTTTGAAAACATGGTTTCGAGAAAAACACGTTTGAAAATAAGGGCCAGCACTGCGCGCTCTAGAAGGCGGTTCACTCACTAGACTATAACTTTGTTATTTTTTGAGATATCGACTTGAAATTTTCACCACATATTCTTGAGACCTAAAACTTTACGAAAATGTTTAAACTTTTAAAAAAGTTCTGGGTATATTTCCGCCGTTAAAACGATACTTTCTATTTTAGTGAATCTATGAATCAAATAGATAAACTAAATTGTATGTTACTACAGAAACTACTACTAAGTATCATTTGACGATGCTACTACTAATTTTCACTCCTTCTCAAAGTTTATTTTTATGGCAGCGCTGTTGCTATTATTGTTGCTGTCATTGTTTCTGTTCTTTTGTCTCAGTTTCCCTTCGTCGAGTCTTGGCGGTCAATTTTTGAGATTCCTTTTTAAACTTGACGCTTCAGTTTACATATATTCAGAGTTGACGATCAAGTCTTCCGTATTTTCTTGAGAAATTAAGTAGCCAAAATAACGGGACAACGAGCGAACAAAGCGAATTGCCAAAAATCTAAAGCACACATTTTAAAAATACATGTTTTAGTTAATTTTTAATATCAAGTTTTTTCACCAAAAAACAAGTTTTTTTTTCTGAAAATTAAAGTTTTTTTTAAAAAAAATATGGCAACGCTGCATAGCAGCCACGCACTTTAACCAACTACGCAACGGACGCCACAAGTGGCGGTTGAAGTCGGTTATTAAGTTTTATTTGCGTCATAGTGAATGCATATCAACTTGGTTGGCTTTAAAATTTTGTTGAGATGATATTCTAATCGCCGTACTCTTACCATTAGTTGCAGATCTAGCTGCGGCTGCATTCTTAAAGCTGGAAGTTCATTCACTGCATTTGCATATGCGTCCGTCTACTCGCCGAACGCAATAGAATACAAATGTATGAAAGCTTATGAGAGAGAGTTTATGCCAACGTATGCCCACGTACGTAACGTTGAAAAAACGCAATTTACGTTTTTTGACAGCTCGTTACTTATAACCAACAGAGAGAAGAAATAAAGGAAACGAGTCAGAAACTCATTACTTTTAGGGATGGCTCTTCTAAATAAATCTTAAATATTAAAAATATCTATAATTTTTTCATTGTTAATTTCTCAAAAGAACTTTTTTATACTCAGGATTTAAGATTTTTTTAATAATAAATGAAGACATTTTGATTATTTTTGTGTAAATACGATAAAAAATTCCCCATTAAGAACATACCAAATATTTTACAAGTTTGTAGCCCTGCTTAGTCTGAACGTAAAACGCAAGCATTGAACTCTGCCATAATTTTCTTGCGTTAATTGTGCCAGCGAGTAGACGGACGCATATGCATAGTGAATGAACTTCCCGCTTAAGAGCACTAATTCGTTTTCTATGTGCACGAACGCGTTCTGCTCCTGTTTTCGCTACTTTTCTTAGCTTCGACATGGCAAAAGCTATTCGGCAATCTTAACTATTACACTTGTTGCTTTTAATTATATAATGTATCAGCTGTTTTGCTTGTTCTCAATCAATTAGTCAAGTTTTTGACAACCAACCATATGATATGCTATTTCAAATGTAAGAAATAAATTTTCCATGCGTGCTTTTAGGATGAAAATTAAATGTTTGAAAGGCACTGGTTTGTGTCTCTGATATATTAGAAACGGAGGAGGACGCGTGCAATATTAAATTGCATTTTGTTTGCCTGTTTGAAAACATCATTGCAGCATAATGCTAGAACGTCCGACTCCTATTCGATGCTTACCATAGTCCGAGGTTCAACGCCAGCTTGTGGCAAAAAATGTATGGTAAAAAATTGAAAACATTACACAACGTTACGAAGAAGAAACCTTGAAATTTTACTCGCCACCAAAGAAGTTTCACTTCAAAAATCATTGTTCTGTTCGAACTGTTTGAACATGCTAAAAATGAATGGAAGAAACGATTGTAACTATGTCCGACTGTGAACATATGTAGTTCCGCAAACTATACAGGTTCGGAACGACCCATCTCTGGTACAAGCCCTACGTCTTCTAGCAAGACTTTGCTCCTTAGTATTTAACTTTGACCTAAATTATTATTTAATTTTTTTTTTAGTTGAGCGAGTTCAGAATAATTGTGGTCACCGAATATTTCAGGTGCTTAACTTAATGAACTCACTAATTAATGCTGTATTAACTAATATTTGTTATCCGCAGATTCACAAAATATTATACAAAATTTTTTATTTTTTTTTAAATGAAAAAAAAATAAAATAAAAATTACCTAAAATAAACAGTTACTTCAAAATAAAACTTTTAAAGCAGTGGGCCGTGAAACGAAATAATATCTGAAAAAAGTTCAAGCGTTATCTTCTTTTTCCTAATCTACAACTTTAACATAAGTTTCTTTTATGTTAAAATCCAACAATTTCCCAACAACATATGGAATAAACTGAACTTTCATAAGAATTATCAAATGTGGGCTTTTTGGGTGTCCATGGGCATTCCGTATGACTGATTTTAATAATGTAATTAAAAGTATCTTCTTCAATTACTTCATCGACAATTTTAAAGGTGAATGATTTGTGAATGTTATAAATAAGCCAAGTGTAGGTAACCAATTAACAAATGTAATGTCGATCCATCTTATTATAAGAAATTCCGAAAAACCGTTTAAGATAGGTTTTAAAATTATTTCATTTTCATAATTAAATCTTTGTTTTTTTTTTTTTTTTTTGTTTTCTTTTACACCTTAACTTCAAAAGTAAACGAAGAGGTGAAGTCAAGTGAAAAGTGAATGTGCAGGATTAAATATATAGGGTGTTTTTTAGCTGCATGAGAAGTTTCGATGGTTGTTGTCTATGCTTTGACACTTGAGAATGTCAAACTGTGTTGACATTTCTGTTCAGTAAGGTTTGGAAATTCATCGCGAAGTTTAAAGAGCACTGCGTGATCAAGCAATTCATGCAGTTATTGATCCTTTTCGCACTAATTTTACTCTTCTCGATTCAAAACCATCAACAAGAGAAAGAAATGTGCGTACCGAAGAGAATATTGCCGCTGTAGCACTAAGTATTGAAGAAGACGCCGAAATGTCACGATTCATCGCCGTTCTCAACTTGTTGGCCTTTCTTTTATTTTAACTTGTTGGCCTTTCAACTTGTTGGCCTTTGTCCTTCGACTACGTGGAAAATTTTACGTAAGGATCTTGACTAACGTGCCTATTAAATACAGCTCGTGTAAGAATTTTAGCCAAAAGACCATCGTTTACGTAGTATTTTTGGTGATTGGGCTAATTGGGTGATGAAGCTCATTTCTGGTTAAATGGCTTAGTCAATAAGCAAAATTGCCGTATATGAAGCGGTGACAATCCTCAAGCCATTAACGAATCACTATTGCATCCATTTAAATTGACTGTTTGGTGAGGTTTACTTGCTGGCGGCATCATCAGTCCTTATCTCTTCCCAAATGAGGAAGCAGCTGCCGTTGCGGTGAACGGCGAGCGCTACCGAGCCATGCTGACTGATTTTTTTTTAACCAGTCACCAAGTTCAACCATCAATTTATTGCAAAATTAATTTGGTGACTTTATTTCCAGAAGTGGTTCTGTTAACTGGCCCCCTCGTTCGTGCGACTTAACTCCTCTCAATTACTTTTTATGGGGCTATTTTAAGTCAATGGCTTATGCCGATAAACCAGCAACTCTTGAAGCATTAGAAGCCAATATTTAAGTCACCATTGACGCCATACGGCCAGATTTATTGGTAAAAGTAGTACAAAATTGGACTGATCGAATTGACTATGTAACTCGTGGCCGCGACGGACATATGCCGGAAATTATATTTAAAAAATAAATGCCAAGAAATTACCTACCATATTATAATAATAATATATATTAAAAAATATCATTCCAACAATATTTCTGTCCTGTATTATTATTTAAAGTTCTCAAGCTCTTAAAAAACACCCTTTACAAGAGTAATACGTTAAAAAAAAAGCAGACACATGTGTGTTCCTAAGCTCAGGCATTAATGTTATGCCTACATACATATCAGCTAATTAACATTCATATGTGTTTCTAGCCACTAACTTGAGTCTACCACCACAAACTGTGGTTGAACTTAAGTTTTATGGCATAAATTTTAATTTACGCAGTTAAATAAAGATAAATCTATCTGTCTGCATTAAAATTCTTCAATTCCAAGAACATTTAGACGAGCACGCAATTGATTTAGAATAAATATTTCACGAAAATTCAATGTCATTTCTGTTGGCAAGGCAAGAATAGGAGGAACATGTAAAAAAAATTCTGCTTCGACATCAACTTCAACTTACTTACTAAAGGATGTTGCTGGCTAACTGACACTGTGACGCATAAATATTCCGTCATAATTTGCTTAAACAGCGAAATAAAGTTCCCCATGAAAAACCATGATCAACGAATGCATAGCAAATACTCATAAGAACTAGCTTTGGAAGTGTTGTCAACTGCTTGAAATAAATGGCTGCGAGAGTAGCATGAATCGATGCGTGTGGAATAATGTTTGAAGTGGACACGCATAACGCTGTAGGTGCTTAACGCGCTCAAAATAGCAACGATAACAGCAGCGATGGTAGCAGCAACACGTTGTAAGTTGATTCGGTTAAATTTCCTGAACATCAACAGTGACATTTGAGTGTTGCCTAAGGACACTTTATGGCACATTGTATAATGTGGTTATGTTCTAAAAACGCAGGCTTGGCGTTAAAGCTAAGCAGAGAATAGTTTTCGTGGCGTATGAGTGTTATTTTATAAGACAAGATGATAAGTTATACGTAGGTTGCCTTTTAAATTTTGCGCCTAACAATGTAAAACCAGTGGTTAATCAGTGATAATTATTTTATTGTTTCTCAAAGTATTCTTCAAGATAATCAATACACTTTTGCATTCGTTTAAACAATTTTCAAAACAGTTTGACCACTCTGAAGTTTTACCTCTTCTAAAAAAAAAAGATACAGTAGTTTCGACTATGTCGTAACACAAGACGTAGAATTATTCAATTCGCTTTTGATGACATTTTTTTTAAAAACTATTTAGCAAAATATTTATTCCATACACCTGAGCATACGACCTTTAAAAGAGTACCGGAGAGGGTTAATATGTATGACCGACCCCCATTACTTTTGCAAAAGGAACATTTTTGCCTTTGACACCTTTACCCTCCAACCACTCCTTAGGGGGGCTCCAATACAAATTTTATGGTTTTTGTATATTTATTCCATACACCTGAGCATATGACCTTCACGAGAGTGCCGGAGAGGATTAATATATATGACTGACCCCCATTATTTTTGCAAAAGAAACATTTTTGTCTTTGTCACCTTTTCCCTCCGATCACTCCTTTGGGGGGCTCCCATACAAATTTAATGGTGTTTGTGCCGGAAAGGGTTAATATGTATCACTGACCCCCATTACTTTTGCAAAAGGAGCATTTTTTCCTTTGACACCTATTCCCTACGACCGCTCCTTAGGGGGGCTCCCATACACAATTATGGTTTTTGTTTATTTATTCCATACACCTGAGCAGATGACCTTTAAAAGAGTACCAGAAAGGGTTAATATGTATCACCGACCCCCATTATTTTTGCAAAAGGAACATTTTTGCTTTTGACACCTATTCCCTCCGACCACTCCTTAGTGGGGCTCCCATAAAAATTTTATTGTGTTTGTGCCGGAAAGGGTTAATATGTATCACTGAACCCCATTACTTTTGCAAAAGGGACATTTTTGCTTTTGACACCTATTCCCTCCGACCACTCCTTAGGGGGGCTCCCATACAAATTTTATGGTTTTGTCGATAAAAGCGGAAACTGTCGATAAATAGGTAGCAAGTTTAAGCAAACAATCATCAAATGTTGGCTTTATATTTCATGTAATTGTGTAAAATTTATATAAGTTAGAGAGTTCTAACATGAATTTTTGTCGCATTGAGGATCAAGCAGACCAACAAGTGCTAACATCAACATTGTACGATCAGTACTTGAGGCCCACCAAAGGCTCAAAAAGTTATATAAATACCGACACCTGATCACTATCAACCACCATACTTACCTCCAAGAATGACGTATTCTACGTCAAAAAACACAGAAATTGGCCATTTTAGACATTGAAAGGACTTTGACTGAGCTTCTTATGATAAAATTGTTGTGTAACTGTTATTGAATGTTTGTACAGAAATGATTAATAACTGCACCTACCAGTCTTATGTCGACTTCGAACGGAGTTATCAAGAAGCTTTACATGTCAGTATTTACTCTGTAAGTTTTGTCATTGTCTACATAGAGGCCGATCAGATGGCCGATCAGAACAATTAATTTCAATTGAAAAAATGTTCTATCTCAGCTGGAGTTCAAACCTGGTCTCAAATTGGCATCGAGTGGTTCACAAACTATTAAACTCACTTGGGCAGGGCATTTTTGGCACAGTAGAAAATCCTCGCCATGCATTTTTTCTTAATGTGAGGGAACAAGAAAAAGTCATTGGGTGCTAAGTCCGGACTGTAAGGCGAATGACCAATCAATTCCTCGTTTTGAGTGCTCAAAACCTCTTGTTTGAGCTGTGTGGGAACTTGCATTGTGATGATGAAAGATTTTTTCATCTTCCCTCGGTGGTTCATTTTCCTCAAATCCCGAAGACTTCCGGCAAACAAATGGTTGTGTTCCTTTCAAGATTAACAGTTTTCCAGTGTTCAAGTGGTAAAGTTGCGACATGATCGGTTTTAATGGCAAAATTAGCAACCATTTGCTTGGATGTGGTCCGTCCGTGTACAACTTTTGTCGAGTTTTGCTCACTTTGATAGAACCAAACAGTGGATTGCTGTTTTGTTCCGGGCTCATAGGCATAGATCTATGATTCGTCACCTTTGGTGATGTAGTAGACGTTGTTTGAACCACCCCCGCTGCATTTTTTCAGTATTTCCATGCACCAATCGACACGAGCCTTTTTTTATTTGCACATTTGGGCAGGAGCTTCAAGATCTTATTTGGAGCTTCTGGAACGAATTCAACGACGTGCCATATGTCTGATAGGGGATGAAAATATTTCATCTTCTCTCAACTCTCTTAGGCATCGACCAACATTGGTTGGTTGCCTTAGCCTTTTGTACAAGTACTACCATGGGAAGTGTTCAAGGGAGATACATGACCTGACGCCATCAGCTTGTGTGTTTCCTAGGTCATCAAGCCCATTCCTATACCATTGCCTTGATACCCAATAGAACTACGCATTGCAGAGATAATTCTTTCGTCAGTCGTACAGTTAAATTGTGGAACAATATCCTTGCGGGCGTGTTCTCCTCCAATTCTGCGTTGTGTGAATTTAAAGCAAATCTTCACCGATACTACTCCACCTTTCTACCCTCCAACTAACGATCACCCTTCTTGCGAATCAACACAATGATTTCGCATTTATAGAGGGCATCCCCTAAGCGTCTACAAAAAAATGTCCAAGGATGACTACATCACATGCCGGTCTGCTTCCAAGAGTTCACGTACAGCATCGATGTTTTCTGCCACAACAGCCATTCCTGGACGATTTCCACGAAATTCGTCTTGGAGAGAACGACGATCACATATTGAACAAGCATTTAATAGTCACTATTTATTGTGCTTCATCATTTAAATTCGAACTTAGTTGACCGATGCATTCTTTTCTTATTGATTCAATACACGTAAAAAATCCTAAAAAATGATGACCCGAAAATGTTCACATGTTAATTCCATTTTTCTTTTGCTGAAATACAATTTTAAAACCAATGTAAACAACACAATAAGCGTACATACACCAAAACGTGGTGAGTACGTTTATGCTAGAATATATCAGATTTTCAAATGGTAACTGTCAAATTTCATCTGGCAATCTGACAAGCGTTGTCGAGGCGCAATACTTAAAGGACATTTCTCGTAAATACAAGTTGAATTTAAAAAAATTGTATTTTCTCTATTTTTTAACAAATAAAAAACTTCCACTTATGTTTACATTTTTTTTTACTGAAGTAGTTATTGAATTTAGACCTAATTCTGATAACATCTTAATATCTTCCACATGCTGCATTTTGCAATGATTTGCATTGATTTCACCTCATCAAATATTCAAGAACAATAAATAATAACCTTCACCAAATGTTCTAAATATAAAATGCTTGACGCCGGGCTTGAAGCTTAAAGACTTATTAATAACACGACGAATATGATGAGAAGTATTTTAATATTGGTCCATTTGACTGAGAGTTCAGCTGCCACCATGTGTCCTAGAAAGCTTTTGACATAGACTCGACTGAAATATGTGACCGGCTGAATGAATTGCCTCAATATTGCTGTCATATGTTAGCTTGTCCCCCTTTAAGTTAGTCACATATGAGTTTCTTAAGTGTGGCAATTATTAAAAAATATCAATTTATTCACTGTTGCGTGGGTGAAATGCATTCGCATCAAAAGTCAATTTTGATATTTGAAGTTGAAATAAAATTTCAACCAAGAAATTTTTAAGTAACCAAGAAGACCAAGAGACATAGCTCACAGTTACACATATTAATATATACTAGTATCGCCTGTGGTCGAAATTCGGCCATATCAAAATCTTGTTTTTTTATTTTTATTGAGAAACGCCTGGCAAAGTAGAGTAAAAATAAGTTTGCTGTATCGTGGACACATCCGTAGATTTCGACGTGACAGTGTTGCTTTATTCTTGTCCCTATCCTTTTTTTGTTCCCAAACTTCTTCATTCTTATTCTTATTCTTATATTTGTTCTTATAATTGTCCTTCTTCCTGTCCAAACTGTTGTTTTAATTCCTGACCAAATTCCTGATCTTATCCTTGATCGAATCCTTTCCTTATCCTTGTCCCATTTCTTTTGTAATTGCAATTCCAAATATTGTTTGAGGTATGTCTCAATCTTTTTCCTTACCCTTGTCTCAATCCTTGTCGAAGTCATCTTCCCAATTCTTCTTCTAATCCTTGTCTAATTCTTTACCCTAATTAGTGTTGAAATGTTTGTCCTACTCGTTATCTTATTCCTGGTCCCAATCTTCAATCTCATCCCTTGTCCAATCATTGCCCTTGTGCTTAATCAAATCCATGTCTTATAATTGTCCTAATTTTAATTTTAATAAATATTTTTTCTTTTTTTTTGGTTGTGCTATTGCATTTGTAGCATTCAGGTTACTTAAAGGGGTTCGCATAGAGGTCTTATGACACCATTAATTTTTTTTTATTTTTATTATGTTACGAAAAACTTCAGCTCCACTATGGTCCTATAAAATTTACCGTAGCGCCAATAGTCATGGAGTTATAATTCCATGCAACGTTTTTTTATTGCTGTTGCATTTTTTTTATTGTTTTTATTGTTGTTGCAAGACGCGTTGCCTCCGTGGTGTAAAAATAAAAAATAAATAACTGGCCATTTCAGCCCTTGAAAGGACTTTGACCTAGCTTCTTATGATCAATTGTGTTGTGCGTGTTATTAAGTTTGTACACAATTGACCGAGAACCGGACCTACGTGCTTAACGCCGACTCCGAACGGCGATGAACGGAAAGTTCTCGTTCTCAAGAAGCTTTACATGGCATTTTGATTACTCTCTGAGGTTTGCCATTGTCTGCAGAGAGGTGGCGGCCGTACAGAAAAATTATTTTAATTCAAATAATTTTCTGTCGCTGCTGGGGTTCGAACCTGGGTTTCCAAAGTTCTTTGACATAGCGGCCACGCACTTTAACCAACTACGCCACGGACGCCTCCGTGGTGTTGTGGCTACAAAAAATTGATTTTTTCGTAATGAGGTCATATAAGCATTTGTTTTTTTGTTGCAAAATAAAATTTTTCTTAGAACTTCTACTCAGCGCTTAAAAACTCCATGCAACAATATTGCATAATTAGGCTGCCTGACGACGTCAAATTTTTTATTGTGTTCTTTGTTTTTTTTTTATTGTCGTAAGATCATGTAAAAATTCTTAATTTTTGTTTAATCACATTTATCGTGCCGCATAACCAAGTAACAATTCTATGCAACTCCATTTCATGATTGATTCATCTTGGATCTTGTAGCTGCTCTCTCCACGGTCTCATGAATATTTTGAAAAAGAAACAACACCAATAATGCCACTCAGCTTCAATTTTTGTTTGGCAAAATAATGTGGAATGCGATGAGCAAAGAGAGAGAGAGAGACAGAGAGAGCAGCAACAACTGTTTGCAAAACTTGAAATGGAGAGAGATTCAAACTACAGCCATGGATATGAGAATGCATACTTTTATTTTAAAATGTAATTACCACATAATTGTTTAAATTTTTTTGCTATTTTTATTTTTTGGCACATCTGTGACACAATACCTTTCCAATGATATAAGTTTCATTCCCTTTTTTTTATTATAAATATTAAAAAAGTCTACCACAACATTCGTTGTTTGCGTATTAATATATATATTCAGATGATATATATCCTACAGTCGAATAGGACATATACCCCCTTATACAACTGACGTGGCTTAAGCATAAAAAACAACCCAAGTTTAACATATCCAGCTTACACTGGCTTCTCAAAAATCGTTCCATACTGATGTCAAACTCTTATAGTAAAAATCTTTATCGATCTCCTTGAGACAAAAATATTGATGTACCAAACTTTAAAATCCGACTGTAAACAATAGAGATATGAAAAAATAATTTTTTTCGTAATTGTCTTGCAAAAATGTGTCATATTTGCTGGTATACGGCGCACTTTTTTTTTTTGAGGCACAGTTTATGTACATAGTATGGTTGTATGGAAGTAGTATGGTAGGTAGTCGTTTAAAAAATATTAAATAAATTATTAAAATAGAAAGAGAAATAACATCATCATGATTTTCGGCAGATGGAAAGGTAATAAAATGAACTTTCTGAAAATATGTTTTTTCAATTTTTAAAGTTGGAAAAAATCCTATTTTTATGACTTCCAAAATTTTACCTTGAAGTTAAGAAACTTAAAAAAATAATTTTGTTTTTTATATTTAAAAAAAAACAGCTATTTATTGTCTTTTCGAAAATACCTCAAACGCAAAAATCGGGGTAGTTTTGTTGAATATATGATTTTTCAAGATTAAGGCAATTTCACTTTTTCTCCCATTTTGACAAAATTTGAATGTTACGTAAAAACTTGAAAAAAAATGTAAAAATTTTTTTACTCAAATTTGTGTTTTTATTTCATGAGAAGATTCAATTCTAAAAGTTTGAGCAACATCGGAGGTGGTCAACCCATATGAGTGATACGTTCAAAAGGGAATGGCTGATATCTAGCTTTCTGACTGAGTTTATAAAACCACCCATACAAAGTCATGTAACTATTTTTGAAATTTTTCTTAGATAGCTTAAACTAACTAATCATTCAAGGTGTTATTAACACAGCAGCACTTCTTTTATTTATTTCCAAAATTTGTACACTAAGGGAAAAAAATATTAAATTTATCCAAAAACTTTTTTAATTTATCCAAAAAGCGAGTCATTTTTGCACCAATAACGCATTTATTTAAATCGACCACGTAAATATTTAAAATTTATTTAAATATTTTTTTAATTAAATAAAATATTAAAATATATAAACAGAATTAATAAAAAAATATATTAAAATTGTGCACGATTTTTTTTAAAATATCTTTCAAATATTTACTATTTGAAAATAAAACTATCGCATTTAAGGAAAATTTATATAAAAATATTGAAATTAAAAACAAATATATTAGAATGTTTCCCACGAGATGCGTCACTCAAATGGCATTTGTTAGTATATTTTATTTTCTTTTTTACTTTTTTTATTCTCTACTAGCTGACCCGGCAAACGTCGTTTTGCCTTGCAATTTTTTTCTTTTGAGTGAAATTTTTTTCCCGTTGCAAAGTCGTAGTGGACTGATGTTTCAAAGAAAAATGATAGGTGCACTAAACTGACATACCAAATTTTTGTCCAATTATTGTTATTTAAAGCAGAAATAATAGATTTTATATTTTTGATGAATAGCGCCCTGGTTAGGTCGGTAGCTATTAGTAATGATTTGTATTTCATAGATGAATTAAAAATGGAAATGCGTAAACTGCAGTACAAAAGTAAAATCAACACAATTTTTTCACATTTTATTTGTTAAGAAGTTGATTCTAAACTTGGTTATTATAAAACAAAAAAAAGGAGTAAACATATAATTTATTTTAAAGCTTGGTAGTAAACAATATTTTTTGTTTTTCTATTGGGGGAGAAAATGAATAGTGCTGACGGTGTACCGACTCTCGAGCATGTCCACATGACTGCAGGTTGTTGTCTATGCTACTTGTGAATATTTTAACGATGGCAAGGCGACATGACTGCAGGTTGTTGTGTATGCTACTTTTGTAGCTGTGGCTAAATTAATGTTATTTCTTGCCTTTGTATAATCCCGCCAATATTTGAAGTATAGCTTAGAATATTTACACCAAACGGACACGCCAAATTGTTAAAATGTCGTTAACAGGTTAATAAATAATTAATTTGTAAATTTGTAATTTGTATGGGAGGTACCAGGCCCCATTGTCCAATCCCGCCCATATTTGGAGTAAAGCTTGGAACGCATACATTAAACGGATGTACCAAATTTTGTTCAAATACGTATAAGAGGAGCAGAAATAATGGAATTTAAATTCGTAATTTGTATGGGAGGTACCACGTCCATTTGTCCAATTGCGTCCATATTTGTAGTTGAACTTAGAAACTATACACTAAACCGTTCATATTAAATTGTATTCCGATACCAACAACAGTAGGAGAAATAGTGGATTTTGAATTTGTAATTTGTATGGGAGGTACCACGCCCCTTTGTCCAATCCCGCCCATATTTGGAGTAAAGCTTGGAACGCATACATTAAACGGATGTACCAAATTTTGTTCAAATACCTGTAATAGGAGCAGAAATATCGGATTTTTAACCTGCGATTTGTATGGGAGGTACCACGCCCCTTTGTCCAATTAATTTTTTTTTTCTATATAAACCATCTCGTGAAAATTTAGAATCGAATAAAAAAAAAATCATCCAAATCGCTCCAGCCGTTCTGACGTGATGCCATTACACAGATGGACCGTTTCATTTTTATATATATAGATTTTATACTATTTTGACAGTAAACTAGAGAAACAAAAATTGAAAAATAAAA
The DNA here is from genome assembly GCA_943735915.1 of Pherbina coryleti. Taxonomy (NCBI): domain Eukaryota; kingdom Metazoa; phylum Arthropoda; class Insecta; order Diptera; family Sciomyzidae; genus Pherbina; species Pherbina coryleti. The sequence goes on from OX030948.1 coordinate 26,571,153, forward strand.
TACCAAAAATATGCAGGCAAATGACAACCGGTGCAAGACATTTTTGAGAAAATGTCCGGTTGTCACTCAAACCCTATTAACTTTGCGATCATCAATCGCACTTACAAAGAAAATTGGCCAAACCTGCGGCTATATTTTCCTTGCAACAATAACTAAATGAGAATTATAAGAACTAAGGTTGCAACTGCAAGAAATAAAATGCAGGAACAGAGTGCGATGCTGTTGCTGCTTGTCGGAATATGTGTGTACGTGTGCGATGCTGTTGCTGCTTGCTTGTATGGAATATGTGTGTATGTGTGGTATAAATAAAATCAAATACGGGAAAAAAACGAGTTGTAAGGAAAACATTTGATTTATCCACGTAAATATTTAAATAAAATTTATACTCAGGCGTGGATAATGCTAATATGCGTTATTTCCCTTAGTGTATGAGCTAAAGTCACTGTATGGCGTTATCTATGGTCATTCGGCTTCCATTCTTGCATCAGCATAATCTGATACGGATGTAGGCCTAAATTCAGCCGCAAAAGAAGCCTAGTTGACTCGCTGGTGATGCCCAATTCAGGAATCACAACCCGTTGGAGGATGGGCTTTCATTCTAATATCGCTCAAACTGTAATTAATTCTTACTATTACAGTGCTTTTAAAATTTTCAGCCTGAAAGAATGCACAGAAAAATTTTGCAAAGTGATTTGTATAAATCGAGCAAAATGCGTGTCGTATTTTTTACTCTAAATGGTCATAATCCGTTGAAGGACGGGCTTTCATTCAAGTTGAACATAATATTCGAGATGAGAGATGAGAGGACTCTAAGTGAAAGATATTTCACCATGACGTGTGACCAAATTTTGTGGAAGACTCTCAATAGAACTCAAGTGACTGCTTAAATGAATAGGAAATAAATAATTTTGGATATTTTTTCTCTCTAAAGTTATAAAAGAAATTCAGGTCATCTGTATACTCAAGTCTCTATGTATAAATGTTAGCCAAGATACCAAATGTTATTTATCATTCAAATATTATTCATGAAAATCGATGAAGAAAAAGCAACAATTATTATTTTTTTGTTTTTAATATCTAAATACCTATTTTGAATTCGAGATGGACTTACTTCTTCGTATATTTTATTTGAAATGGGTTGCGTAAAAGATCAAATTCTACGCTTACGGTCTTATAACGGATTATTTTTGTGCACAATGGGTACTTAGTACCCATACATACTTTTAAAAAGTGTAGTTGTAGTTTAATTTTTGTTTTCTTTTTGCTAACCAAAGCTTTTTATTTTTTCTAAAGGATTAAAAAAAAAGAAATACATATCAACCTGCCGGATAATAGGTTGCATTATCGTTTCTAAAACAACCTTATTTATCACTGAGTGTCTTACGAAATCGGGACAAACCTGGCGTCACATATGCCAACAAATTCATATTGAACACATACATATCTATTTATAATTTTTTTATATTAATAAATTTTTAATTGTTCTGATAACTATGACGGCATGACAGTATTTGTCAATATATCCCCCTCTCAACATTGAGTAACAAAGTTTCTCGCAAAGCTCAACTAATTGCAACTAATTAAATATCATTCGAATGCGTCACTATGAAGTTTCGCACATACTTAATTTAATAATTGTCAATGCAAAGTCTAAATGATAAGAATAATATTTTGTTTAGTTTACGTTCTTGCCACAGCTTTTCCATAAAACACTCGCTCTAGTTTTTGCCTTTGAGCATGTTTGCATACTTATAGGCACGCGCAATATAATTGCATATGAAATTGTATGAATATTTTCATTAAAATTGTTATCATTGTTTAATTAGCATGTTTGTGACAGTGATAACTTATGTCATCACATTTAACATCATTATCGTTTGTCAAAAAAAAAAAAAAAAAAAAAAAACTAAGCATTCAGACTCATTTGATAAGAAAGGTTCTATTTATTTTGTCATACATATTATTACGATTAAATTTTTAGCAATTATTACAGTTTTATGCTAAATTTAGACGCAACTACAAAACATTTTTTGCTACACTTAAAAAAAAAAGTAATAAAAGAGAAAAATTATCATTACTGCCGATATGTTTTGAGTCATCGCAATTTTTTTAAATGCGTTGTTAGCGGCACTAAGGCTACTCCTCTTCATTTTCCTCAGATGGTGGCGGTTCTTCTTCCTCCTCTTCCTGCTCTTCGTCGATATCATCCTCAACGATTTCCTCAATAATACGTTCACCGATAATAATCTCCTCGGCCAATCTATAGAGTTCCCGTATATTCTGCGGAGAGGGAAGTGAAAGTTAATAGTTATTTTTTTTTTTTCGTTTTAGTAGCAAACTTACCTCGGCATGTCGCAGTTGTAAAATTTTGTCATCCTCATAGCGTAGATGCTTGTATTGCTCTTTGGAGATAAGCAGACCTTTCTGTACATCTTCTTCCATTTCTTCTTCTAACTTGGCGCTGTGTGTTCTACGCGACTCGCTAATGCTGCTGCCCTCTTCGGTGAGCTCAACTTCGCTGGATACATCGGAGGTTTCGTCGAGCAGTTTCAGACGCAGACGTTCCTCCTCTGCATTCTCAACGAAATAGTCACGCGATTGCGTCATAGATTTCGGACCGAAACTACCAGATAAGATGCTTGGTTTTTGGCCCACTTTAGGCAATTTGCCGGTGTCCTAGAAGTTGGTGAAATTTATTAAAAACTTGTTAGAAAAAAAATTATGGTAGTATTTTTTTTTTAAATTTGCTAAGCCAAAAATTATGCAATGAAATTAACAAAAAATATAACTTATATCCCATGAGCTTTTCTAGACCCCTCTCATCACTAATGCTATAGGTTTGGTCAACAATACTTTTCACTATACCGACAATAATACCGATAATCTTATAATAGTACCCATAATACTCTAAACTTACCATTTCTGGTCAATTTAAAATTTTTATTTTTAATCCTTGACCTATATTTAATATTTAACTAATAATTTCGATTGATTTGTCTAAACAGGTAATCAACTTAAACATTTATTTTTATACTATGTCAATTCTTCTTATGACAGCTGGCAACAATATCAATGCACTTACGGATTTGGGGTCCCCTGGTCCTCTCTTTGTGGATTGTTTTAGTTTCTCATCCAATTCCCGCCGTATGCGTAACTCAGTTTGTCGGAATTTCAATCTAGCCAACATTTATAAAAAAGTTTTTATTAAGTTTTTTTTTTAAGACCATTTTCATTTATCTTATTGCTCTTACCTGGCTCTTACAATATTTTGTATATCCTTTGGATCGGATGTGTACGGTGTTGGTACACGTAGCGAACGTTCCTTCATTTTGGCACGTTCATTTTCGAGGAACTCTTTGAGTGCCTGTTCACATGGGCGCCAATCTTCATCATGTATTCTAAAAAAAAAAAGAAATAAAGGTCATAAACATATGCATTTTCACTTTACAATTATATATTCGAAAATCATACATTTAATACTGTAAAAAGTAACTTGTCTCATATAATTTGAACTACAGAACTGAAGAAGATTATTTTAGTATTCCTGCTAATAGGTCCTCACATATTCCTCGATGTGCCTCGTGTCGATAGAGCTCTAAATATAGTCTTTTTAAATAAATGTTCGTTGTGCTCTTTGCATATACCCCCGAGCCACGAGAAGTTTCTTTTCAAAATTCATGCATTAGTGCTTTCATAAAAACCTTATTCTTCGAATTTCTAATTAAGCTTCCATTATAATAATAAACTATCTCAGAGACTATAGAAATGACAAAGAAACCCTTGCTGTTGTCAACAAACAGCGCTCAAGCAAAACATCCTCTATTTCAATAACAAGAACTTATTTGCTTATTTGACAAATCATAGGTACATCACGGTGAAATTTAAATTTAAAAACGGATGAGATTTTCCAAGAAAAAATACTTCGGGTTGGTCGGACATTGCAAGTTGTTTTTTGAACTGAAAATAAAATCATCTGTTAAAATTCAAAACAATTCATATCTTTGAATTTTTTTGGCGCTGTCTTTCTTCGTCAAATAAGGTATCGTTAAATAAATAAACTACAATCCTTTTAAATCCCAAGAAAATAATAACAACAGAGTCACCTAGTAATAAGCCGGATTTCTAGGCAACCTCATTGTTTTAAGTGAAATAAAAAGATGAACAAAACAGCTAAATGGGCAACTAGGAACTCTCTGTATGTATAAAATTTGATAAACACGTGTTAAAGAATACTATATTGTTGACCTTTCGCTAACGGTTTAAGATTAATTTTAAAGCAGCAATAGGTACATTCACGTGCTTCCAAGATGAGTGGAATAATATTTTGACGCTATTTTTCGGTTCACTGCCCTAAAAAAAAATAGCATTTGGTAAATAAATAATTTACTTAGGATCACAAATACTTAGTATACTATATACCCTTCTCGTCATATTGCTTTTGTAAATTTAATGAAAAAAGGATTAACACATAAGAACAGCAGAGAGAAGAAAATCAAGGAAAATGTCACTCTCTACTACTCGAAGTTTACTTGAACTTTAATTGGAAAATTTCTTAGAGCACGAATCTCGAGCTTCAAACAGCTGATTGTCAAAGTGAAAAATAAAGTCAAAATGATCGCAAATAAAAGTCAGAGTTTCCTAGAGAACAATTCCCTTGCAACTTCTTTGCATTTTCCATTCCTTAAACCCAACCAGCAAATTCGACTTTTATTTAATTTAATTTGTCAAGGAACACCTTGAAATTTACTTGAAGTCTTTCCCTACTTTTTGGCAAAATTTCTCATTTTGACAGATAACCAAATTACTCTCTATTACTCGAACTTAACTTGAACTTTACTTATAACCAGTTCGTAAACAGACCTAATATATAGAGTTTTCAAGTTATTCTATATATTTAATTCACTCTGCTCTCATGCCATTACAGTGGCTCACAGCTTATTTGATATATTGCCCGATTTAAAATTAAAATCGATGTAACTTAAAAACTAAGAAGTACATGGACAAAATTTTAATGTACCTAAGAACGCGTGTATTCATCGAAAATAATGCACAAAACGGAATTCACAAAAATAAAACTCCTCGCCCCGCTAGAGAGAAAAACCAATTACAGAGCAAGAATTTATCTCTCAACCATGGTAGAATTATAAGGTAGGGCCGGGTCGTTCAGTGCCTTCACGCGTCAACGAATACTGGATAGTGAAAAGGTCGGGTAGTTGTCAAAATGACGAAGTTGGTGGAAATGTCAAATGAAAAAAGAAATATCATGTTTTCAATTTGTAAATAGTGCGGACACGTGTGTTAAGTTTGTGTTAATTTGAGTGGAAATATTGTAAAAACATTGTAAATAAATCTATAAAATGCCGCGGAAGTGTTAAATTTAAAAAAAGGTTGTAAAAAGTTTAACCTAAAATCAACTGCGAAACATGAACATAAAGAAACTCGATATGAAAAGCTGATTTTGACAACTAGCCCCCTTTTTCGCTGCTTTCCACTCCATTCCACTCCATTCTTCTCCGAGTCGGCCCTACCTTATAATTCTACCATGCTCTCAACTTATTTGATACAGTCTCTTCTACGCATATGCTCTAATGTGTCTGGACGTTGATCGATGTTTTATTTTTCTCTACATTTACCGTTGTTTTCAGTGTCAGGTACAGCAAATTATTAGTTTGATCTCGCAAGTCTAAGTATCAATACAAGATTTTAAAAAAATGCGTCGTCGCACCACAATTGAACAGCGTGAGTTGGTTTTAAACCATTATAAAAATAGACAATCGGTCCGGAAAATTGCTCAAAATGTTAATTTAAGTGCGTCTACAGTACAGTATATCATCGAGCACTTTGTTCACGAAAATCGGGTGAAAGATAAGGGTAGAAGTGCACCAAACAAAATTTTTAATGCGTGTGACGTGTGACGAGCGATATATTGTCCTAAAAATGAAGGCAAATCCGAAGTTATCGGCACCAAAACTGGCTACCGAGGTACAGCATGAATTGGGTAAGTCGTGCAGTGCAGAAACCGTCCGCCGCGTGCTTCGCGACTGTAACTTTAATGGCCGAGTAGCTCGTAGAAAGCGCTTCATAAGCAAGAAAAATCAACAAAGTCGACTTGTTTTTGCTAAGGAGCATGTTTGCAAGACTTCTGACTTCTGGAACACCGTAATTTTTTCTGATGAATCCAAGTTCAACCTTTTTGGTTCCGATGGCATGTCCTACGTATGGCGGAAATCAAACACAGAACGAAACAAACCGAACCTCAAAGCTACTGTAAAGCATGGCGGCGGTAGCGTTATGTTTTGGGCCTGTATGTCTGCAGCTGGCGTAGAAAATTTAGAATTTATTGAAGAAATAATGGACAAAAACATGTACCTTAACATACTGAAGAACAATTTGCTACAAAGTGCTGAGTGACTTGGTATACTCGAAAAATTCCGGTTTTATCAAGACAACCACTCGAATCATTAGTCGGGAATTGTGCAGTCTTGGCTCATATGGAACTGTCCTCACTTGATGACACAACCGGCACAGTCACCTGACATGAACGTCATTGAAAACCTGTGGGCCTTATTGGAAAATATTCGTAAAAATAAAATCTCGAACAGAGAAGAATTGAAGAAGGCGCTACTGGAGGAATGGCAGAAAATTACACCTGACATTACACGAAAGCTTGTCGATTCAATTGCCCTTGTTAAGGCAAAAGTATATCACACAAAATATTAAAAGTTAAATAAAACCTATATGTATATGATTTTTGAGTTTAAATTGAACTGTATCAAAAAAGCTGTGACTTGAAATTTTCCAGTGTTTTTTTTTTATTTTAGTTTTTGTGTTGTTAAATAACTATTTGGAGAAATAAAAAATTTACTTGGTTGAACAACATACATTACCATATAAACTGGCATTCAAATTTTTCCTTAGTTCTCTTCAATTATTAAAATAAAAGGTCTTTAATTTTAGCAAAGATAGTGTATCAAATAAGCTGTGAGCCACTGTATATAAAATTTAGTGAATTTCAGTCTTTGATAAATTTCTTCCCATGATTTACGCACTGACTGGGTGTGTAAGACTTTAAGCTGAAGCGTTAATACCGAAACCAAAACATAGCTATCCTTTCCGACAGTCAAACGGTCATCAAAGCACTGAAATCTCACGAGGTAACCTCAAAACTGGTGATGACAAACTGAATACGCTTGGGCTACAAAACCGAGTCTGGATCCTATGGGAACAAAATTTAATATTTGCTCTTTGTTCCATTATGTCTTTACGACTAAAAAACAATTGTCATTAAAATGCGCGGAGTCCTGTCAACCGATTTGCATGAACTTGGCTGCGTTTGAAAGAGGATAGATGTATCTTTCTAACAACGTATATGTTCAATAGATGCTGCTACGTTTTCGATGATTTAAATTAAAAGCTCGGTTATTTTATTATCACACTGTGTATACTAGCATTTATCTCAGAGATTGCACTAAAAGAGGTTCTTTTAATCGACGAAGGGGAACAATAGATCTTAAGGTGACAGTGCAAATCCCAACAATAATAATAATAGTACGCACTGACTGAGTTTTAACCATTTTTCAAATAATTTGTTCTGTCTCATAATCTGATTGTGGCCCCGTAAATAATGTGTACCATCCTGCTTACCTCAACAAATCCATGCCACGCTCACCATCCTCCATCTTGTAACGTGCCTCCAATGCTTTCTGTTCACGCCACCGTTCGCGTTGTATTTCCAAACGTACGCGTTCCTCCTCCTCATGTTGCAAACGTTCACGTTCCCATTTGACGCCTTGTAATTTCAAACGTTCTGCGTTGCGTTCGCGATTAGTTTTTAGCTAGGCGCACAGGTGAGAGCGAAAAAGTGTGGAATTTAAAAATTAATATTCTTAGGATTAAAGTAAAATGTTTTCAAAAACTTTGATTTCCATTGGAATTATATTTTTATGTTATAGATACTTACAAGGTGGGGCAAAAGTAATCACAATATTGGAACACCCTATTACTTTTGCAAATGGTGCCAAATGTCAATTCGGTTTTGACATTTGTGAAGTAAACAAACGCAGAATACAAATCGACAAGCCATGCATCGGTTTACTTCGCAAGAACGCGGAATAGTTGTTTTCATTTTTTTGAGCAATAATTTGTCGGTTGTGTTGGCGCAGCGTGAATTTCGTTGCAGATTTTCTGGCCGTCCGACACCAACTGGACAAACACTGCGGCATTTGACCACTTGGCTTGAAGAGACTGGAACAATACGAGACCTTCCCAAGCCCCGGAGCAGCCGTTCTGCTGAAAATATCGCTGCTGTTACCCAAGATGTCGAAGGAGAGCCCGGAACATCGACCAGACGACGTGCCACGCAATTGGGCATTAGTCGGCGGTTCCTACGCAGAATTTTGGTGAAAGATTTGAAGATGTTCCCTTACAAAGTACAGACAGTGCAGTCTGCTGTTAGCTGTTGACCGCCAGCCGTGTGCAACCTACCCTCAATCCATCCTGAATTTCAACGAAGAGGTGGACGATTTTTCATCGAAAATTATCATGAGCGATGAGGCTCATTTCTATCTTTGCGGTTACGTGAATAAACAAAATAATCGTTTCTGGGGTACCGAATATCCGTGTATCACCCACGAAAAACCATTACATCCGCTCAAAGTTACTAGGTGGTGTGCTGTTTACGCTAGAGGAGTCATCGCACCATTTTTTTTTTTTTGAGAATGCCGCGGGCGTTCCATGGTAATGGCTATAGACCCATGATTACCGAATTTTTTCTTCCTCAATTGGACGAATTGGGACTGGAGAACATGTGGTTCCAACAGGACGGTGCAACGGCGCAGACTGCTCGAGCCACAACCGATATTCTGAAGGAAGCATTTCCGGGTCGCTTAATCTCTCCTTTTGGTGATTTGCACTGACCAGATCAACCGATTTAACCGTTCCATTCTTCTCTTTATGGGGGCTTGAAGTCGCGGGTGTACGTAAGCCTCAGACTGTTCAAGCTCTTAACGAGAATATTTGCCAAGAATGTGAGAACCTATCGCCCGAAGTTCTGGCAAGAGTGATGGAAAATGACATAAAACGAACCCGTATGGTCATCAATTCTGGCGGTGGCCACTTGGCCGATATAATTTTCACAACTTGATGGAATAAATTCTAATGGATTAAACCAAAAAACTACAGCAAAAGAACATTGGGTGATTACTTTTGCCCCACCTTGTATATGTATCGAGGCACACTCAGATACGTTTTTGTATAAAAAACTTTACGATTATGTATGGGTATTTCTGTAGAAAAATCCTTACCTTGGCTCTTTCCTTTTGTATTTCTATGTTTGCCTTCTTGTTGACCATAAATATTGGATCATTTGCGAGTTCCGGCGGTATAATGTCCGATTTGCCAATTATAATCAAAATACGTTCACGCTCCACTTCTTTAAGCTAGTTTATACACATAAACGAATTTAAGTTTTAGATAAACATGGAAGAGAGGATAGTTTATATAAAATGAAAACATGAAATAATGCAAACTCACACAGAAAGTACTTGTAGATACCAGAAGTAATATATTTTGGTCAGGTAGCACAGTTAATAAGTGTCAAACTATAACATGCTATCGAACTGTCACTTTGACGTTTATAATTTCTATATGTCTTAGCTATAGCTATGTCCATAATGCATTGTTATTGAGCTTTTATTTGATGTCTGATAAGGTAATAAAACTGTCACTTTGTGCGACAGTGAAATTATTTTGAGTCAAAACATAATAACTTACACGTAAAAATGTTTGTACCATGAAAAGCATTTTTTTAAAGCATTTGACTCGAAGTCATTATTTAATGGCTCCAATATTTCAAACCTTCCAGCCTAATATTTTTCTTTTCTGTTTTTGTACCCTTCAATGGTGGAAACCATTGTTTTTTTTTGTGTTGGCGTTGTTTCAATCATGCAAGTGACAAAAAGTTTCATGATTTTGTTCTGTTTTGTTTTAGTTACCCCTTCTGATTGCTTTTTCTTCTTGACGTTTTTTGTGGGGCTGTTTTTGCCCCCACATGATATAAAGCTCCAATTACATCGTTTTTTTTTTCATGCCGATTGCTCATCAAAATCAATTGTTCTTGAAGAATGTGAACTTGTATTAAAACACCAGGGAGGAAAAATTAGAGTGAGTTGGAATTTTCGTGCTGTTGTTGGTTTTTTTTCTTGATTACTCGAAGTTACGTTTTGGATTGTAACTTCTAAATTAGTTTCTCAAGGGATCTTATTGCAGTTTAACTATTTTCACAATCGAAAAAAGTTTTTCTAATAGATAGATATTCGAGCATGTCTCACTTAATGCATCAAATTCATAAAGTGAACACTTACATGAATCACGAATATAACTTTTTAACAAACTGAAAACTAAGTTATTGAAAATTTGATATAATTTCCTTTTATAGAAGTGGGCTTTGAAGGAAAGTTTTCTTCTGACTTAATTTTTGTTAATCTTTCTAAAAATAGCTACTTTCTCATTGTTATAAAACAAGAATCTCTTTAATATTAACGCGATTATACCCCTTTACTTCCAAATGCCATATCTGTTCTTGTATGCAGCTGCTACGTAAGGGCTATAAAAGCCTTCGTCACATCTTCGAGCACGTAAGAAGTGATCAGTCAAGAATCCGAATACCTTCTTTTGGCAATGTCGATGGCAAGGATATGAATGTCGATGTCGATATGGATACAGATTTCAATTCTTTTAATTAGCACAAAATTTAACTTTTTCCGGTAAATAAAACACTTATTCACTTCAGCATAAAAGAATGCATGAGCATAACTGTGCTTAACAATGCCAAATCAAATCGCTGGCCTCCGATCGGGACGAACATTCGCCAGATTAGAATCTATTCTATTTGTTCTCTGGTGACCTGGCGATCCTCTCATTGAGTGGTGTCAAACATGAAAAATATTTCCGTATTTTTCCTAATGATGGGGTACATTCAGTGCTATTTTTTAAGTTTTATTATCTTCTGACATTTGTTGTTTGTGTTTCTGTTTTCTTCATGTCAATTATGCATACACAAAACAAAACATTCTGACCATTCAGTGTGAATAGTTCGCCAATCGATAATCGCTTTCATTCTAGACGTGTTCTGAGCGATTGGTGAGAAGAGAGGATCGCCGATCGCCAATAGCGGCTGTATGTTGTCGGTCCTCTCTTTGTGAAATTCGCTAAGAACACGTCCAGAATAGAACCGCTTCTATCAGCTGTCGTATCAGCCTTGCTTTTCGGTGTGTGAATGGACCAAGTTCAAAACAATATTTAACATTTCGTTTTGAACTTACATGAATGCAACATAGACACACAAACCAAAACATCAGCTTATGTTAAAAACTAGGAAAATAACACTGAACACAGCCAATTCTTAGCAAAAATATGGCAACACTTACGCCACTCAAAGAGAGATCCGACAGACGTCGGAAAAAAATAAAATAGATTCTATTCTGGCATTTTTTCGTCGCGGATTTTTACTGTCTTTTATGTTATTTTTAGTGGCTGCATATATTTTCATGTATTTTGTTGCACGTCGAATCCGACAACCGACACCCGCTTTGATTATGTTCGGGCTCTAATGCCATGTCTACACAGAGAGTTTAGTTTGAGTTTCCAGTACAAAGTTGAGTTTTGCCACTGAACGCAACATAAACTCTTGAGTTCTCCAGTACAATTTTGAAGGATGAAACTCAACTAAACTCAACTTTGTTTCTGTGTTTATCAAAACCTAATTTGAGAAATCCCTAAAAATATGCTAATGTTTTTACAAAAAGGTACGTTCAAAGGCAACTTGTACAATTTTGTGGTGAGAAATGTCAAAACTGCTGTTTGTTTGTGCAATTTACTATTTACAAAAAATTAACAAAAAAGCGATGAATAGAACTTGGGCAAGTGTAGAAGATGAGGTCTTCATATTAGTATAGGCAGAATTCGCATGTGTACGCAGAAATTGCTGCAGCCTTGTTCCCAAGTGGAATTGATGTCACGGTGGTGGATGTGCCGACAAAATATGAGAGCACAAAAGTTAACAAAGAAATGTCTCACTCAACACAATTCTGCCGACGCATCTCTGTGTGAACAGCTATGGTTAACTAAAACTAAACTCAAGCTAAACTCTCTGTGTAGACATGGCATAAGGTAGATCTCACAAAAAAATACTATATTGTTCAACTAACTATTTGTTTTTTCAGATGACTGAATTATATGAGCATTACAATTTAAACGATCCAAGCGAATGAATGCAATTGGGAAAAATGGCGTTATAAGCCCTCTCAGGGAATAGTTTAAGGCAACCAATGATTAAAATGCAAAAAAAAAATGTTTATTAAAATTAAAATAAGGACGAGTATTAGGACACAGATTTGGATAAAAATTAAGTAAAGGATTAGAGAAAGGATGAAGGAAGGATAATAATAATATGGACAAGGATAAGAGGATAAGAACCAGGAATAAGATAAAGAATAGCACAAAAATAAGCAGAAATATTAAAGTATGGCATTGGATAAGGATTAGTACAAGAACTCGGACAAGGATTGGGAAAAGGACTCAAAGATTGGGACAAGGATTGGGGAAGTTACATCTTCCCGCACCTAAAGCAATATATAGGGCTAGATATAGAAGAAGATAGGGACAAGATATGGCACAAGGAATGGAGAAATCATTTGCGCACACTAGGGATGTGATTTAGGACAACGATTAGAACAAAGTTTAAGTTTTTAAGCTTTCCTTTAACATTCATATTGATAACGTTTGTAAAAAAGCATCTTCTATGCTTGGATTCATTAAACGCTGGGCCAAAGAATTTAATAGCATGATTACGACTACAACGTTGTATTATGCAATAGTGCGTCCTCACTTGGAGTACGCAAGTCAAGTTTGGTCTCCAAGTTACAATGTGCATGTTGATCGAATAGAGAGAATACAAAAATGTTTTGTTCGGTTTGCCTTAAGGGGCTTAAGTGGATTTGACATTTTAAGCCTTCCTCCTTATGAGGATCGCTTAAAACTTTTAACAATGCAATCATTGAGTGAGCGAAGGAAGTCTGCAGATATCGTCTATTTGCACCAACTCATCACCGGTGTATTCGATTCTCCAGAACTTCTTTCTCTTATTTATTTTAATTCTAATCGTAGAAGCAGTAGAAATGCTAACAATTTAATTTACTTACCATTTAGTAGAACAAATTATAAGTTAACTGCTCCTTTAAACCGTATGAGTAAATTAGTTAACAATTGTAGCTTTTTTGATGTTAACTTGTCTAAAGGTCAACTCAAGAGTAGATTAAAAACTATTGTGTAATTGCATGGTTATGTTTTTGCATGGTTAGTCGTGATGTCTTGTGTTGTCCTTGAGCCCAACCATATTTTGGTGGGTACATTTTTCTCACATTAACTTATTTTGACCCACTAATATCAATATCGTTGAAAATTTCAAAACTATCCCAAAAATTCTGTCTGTTTTTATTGGCGAACTATCCTAAAAATTCTGTTAAGGTTTTTATTATATTTTTAATTAAGAAATTGATTCTCGATTTTGAATATTTTTTCGAATCTGAAAATTTTGAATGGCTAATGTATTGTAGAGATAAATATGATGATTCACAGGAAAAGGGACCTTATCTTCCCTAACAAAATTTTACAGGAGAGCTAAAAATAGACGTTTGGGTAAATTTTAACCGGCTTTAAGTCGATAATGAAATTAGAAATACAAAAAAAAAAAAAGGGATTTTCCCCAGCCTCTTTTTTTTTAGCTATGAACCAAGAATTTTTCACAATTTTTCTTGCTATTCAGTCAAGTCTGCCTTGGTTCGAAATAATGTGGTGATAGATTATTGGGAAGGAAAGTGTAATTGAGTGAAATACGTGTAGGATGTTCTAACGTGGTGGAAAGCCAAAGAAACATATGGATTTGAATCAGGGGCAAGTGTTTCTTTACCTCAGTCCATTCAAGTTATAAAGCAATCTCAACCACAAACTTCTCTTCCATCAACTATAACTTCCAGTCGTAAATATTGATGAATTTTCAATTTCAGTTGATTAGAAATGAGGAAAGAAAATTCAGAAAGGTTAAAGCGTAGGACCATGGCCTGGCCGGTAATCGAACCCGAGACCTCTGAGGTAACAGTCGAGCACGCTTCCTACTCGACTACCGAGGCTGCCAAAGGTTACTTTTGAAGGTTCAAAAGGTTCCTTTTAATTGTCAAACTTTGAACATCAAGCTAATTATTAGATTTCTTTTGGTGATAGAGGTGCCTTTTGTAATTTGTAATTTTAATGTAATTGTAATGTAATTTTAAGAAATGTAGAAAAACGAACTTTGATTCCGGGAAGATAAGGACCCTCTTTCTGTGAAATATCACACATATGGGGCATTATTTTTGAAGTGATCCACCCAAAATTTTAAAGTACTCCGATTTTGATGAAATTTTCACCATGTATAGTTCTTAAGGTTATACGTTCAATACGTTAATTTTGTAGGCCTAGAATGACGGAACAACTTTTTACAGGGTGTTTAATTTTTAAGTTTAGTGTGAGAATGTGAAAGTAAAATTGTCTTTAACTTTTCAAAAAATGAACCGATTTGACTAAATAAAACGTCAAACGAAAGAAAATTAATGAACGTTTTAAGTCTTTTGTAAGAATTTTGGAAAAAATTTTTTTTTCTATAAAATTTTTTTGAAAAATAAAAAAAAATAATTTTTTCAAAAAGAATACCCCCTACGATTTTTTTCGCAACAATTTTACAAAAATAATAAACTTATTTACTTCAAAATGAGATATCATCCAGGATGGTATCTCTTATGGTTTTGAAGTTATGAGCATTTATGCATGAAAACTTCCAACTATTTTATTTCATCACACAAAAAAAAAGGTTAAAGTCACTCATCTAGCATTTCCAATTGCGTAAGAATCTTCTGTAAGACTTCATCAAATAAATTGAACGTCAAAGCCCATCAAAGAATTCATTGATCATGTGTGCGATCTTTTGGAAAAACTAAAAGTACATGATTTCATAGCCAACACAGAGACTTCTTTTCTGAAAAACTTAAAAGATGGTCTTAAGGAAAACGAGTTTTTAATTCAATGCGACTTTGCAGAAAACTATGCATTTGTTGTACAAAATGCTGCTCAATCGTTTCATTGGAACAACGACCAATGTTCAATATTTACAGTGGTAATTCACTATAAGGACAAAGGTGATTTGCAAATTAAAAGTTTGGCAATTTTATCCGATAGACTTAATCATGATACCGTTGCTGTGTACGATAACCAAAAAATTATAATACATTTTTTAAAAAAAGATTTCGATCCAACAAGAATATTTTATTTTACCGATGGTGCTGCACAACATTTCAAAAATAAGTATAATTTCATGAATTTACTCCATCACGAATGCGATTTTGGCATAGCTGCGGAATGAAATTTTCATGCCACTGCCCATGGTAAAGGTCCATGCGACGGAATAGGCGGAAATCTAAAACGCTTTGCAGCACGAGCTAGTTTACAAGCTTCATCAAAAAACCACATTTTAACACCCAAAGCATTGTATGATTGGGCAAAAATAAATTTGAATAAAACAGAAGTATTTTACAGTTCAAGAGCAGATGAAGGAACGACAGGTGATATCTTAAAAATAAGGTTTTCACAAGCAACAACAGTACCTAGAACTCAAGGATATCACTGTGTTATTCCAACTAAAGATAAGTCATTAATATTAAAAAAGTATTCACTATACTCCAATTTTAAGATTTTCTCTTATAATAAATAAAAAGATTTCGCAAAATCAAACAATAAATCTATGTTTTTGTTAAATAAGCTAAGATTTAACATACGGAGGTTTCTTACGCAATTGGAAATGCTAGCTGGGTGACTTTAAGCTTTTTTTTTTGTGTGATGAAATAAAATAGTTGGAAGTTTTCATGCATAAATGCTCATTACTTCAAAACCCTAAGAGATACCATCCTGGATGATATCTCATTTTGAAGTAAATAAGTTTATTATTTTTGTAAAATTGTTGCGAAAAAAATCGTAGGGGGTATTCTTTTTAAAAAAATAATTTTTTTTTATTTTTCAAAAAAATTTTATAGAAAAAAAATTTTTTTCCAAAATTCTTACAAAAGAGTTAAAACGTTCATTAATTTTCTTTCGTTTGACGTTTCATTAGTCAAATCGGTTCATTCGTTGAAAAGTTAAAGACAGTTTTACTTTCACATTCTCACACTAAACTAAAAAATTAAACACGCTGTAAAAAGTTATTCCGTCATTCTAGGCCTACAAAATTAACGTATTGAACGTTTAACCTTAAGAACTATACATGGTGAAAATTTCATCAAAATCGGAGTACTTTGAAATTTTGGGTGGATCACTTCAAAAATAATGCCCCATATATACTGTGTGTCTAATAATATTCCAGACAGGCTCTAGAAAACTTATTAAAACTCGATTTCTGTTTATTTTTCGGTGTTTTATTCAGAATATTCACCTCTTACAACAATACAATACAATCTTATAACAATACACTTGTTAAAGCGATTCAATAGTAGTTCAAATGCCTGCTGTAGCTCATATTGCGGAATTGTCTCCAGTACCCGTGTCGTAACTTTCATATAATTCCACGCAAAATTTGGTAAAAATACATCAGAAACATTTCGATTGATGTAGCAACACGGACAGAAATAATATTCTTATTTTTTTGCTTGACCCAAGAAAATTTAAAATTAAGCCTCATTTTCTTAAATCAAGCACAAAAAATTGAAATTAAGAAATATAAATTTATAATGAGCATTCATTTCTAAAATTGAGTAAAATAAATGATTGCTTGAAACAAGAATAAATTACTGATTCTACAACCATGAACAAGACTTGAATCAAAAAAATATTTTCTTAATTTAAGCAATCGCAATGTATTATTTTAGTTTACAGTAAATTGTTTACTCGAATCAAGCAAATTTTTCTCACTTCAAGTTTTATTGGCATGTCTATAATTCACAACATGTTTACATGAAAACATGTTTAGTCACAGTGTCTTTTCTTTTACTTTTTTGGAAACATGTAAGGGTTTGAAAGACAATATTTAGTATATTCGAGTAGTTTTTTATAATCGGTTATCCTATATCCTGCTTATAATAATAATAATACACAAGATAATAATTAACTTTCTAATATCAAGCAAAAAATTGTAGTGTTAAAAAAATTGTTAACTTGGATCAAGCAAATTATTGTAGTTTTCATTAAATTCTTTACTTGAATCAAGCAAATTGTTCTCAATTCAAGAAAAATCAATTTCTTAAATCAAACAAATTTTTCTAGTTTTCAGCAAATTGTTACTTGAATCAAGCAAATTTCTCTGACTTCAAGTAAATATTAGTTTTTGATATATTTTAGAAAAATAATTCTTGAGTTTTAAGCAAATATTTATTGAATTAAGTATATTTTTCTTAATATCACATGTTTTAAATTTGCTCAATTCTAGCAAAATAATGCTTGAATTGAGAAATTTACGCTTGAATGAAAACTGATAGCCTATTTGCTTGATTCATAGAATGCTTCATTTTTCTCTGCGTGAAGTGTACGATGATGATTGCTTAAGTAGTTTAGTTATTTTTGAGTGGCATAAACTTTTTTGAGCGGCATAGAGCGGCATAGAGCGGCATAGAGCGACATAGAGCGGCTGGTAGATAGCAAACACACAGGAAGACTAATTTGAGTTCGGACGCCTGAAATGATCCAAAAAGTACGTGATTTTGTTGCAGAAGGCCGCAATGCTTCAGTGAGAATGATGGAGAGGCCTTTAACATCAGCAAAGCATGAATAATTCTTCATGAGGATTTAGGCAAAATAATGGTCTGTGCGAAATATGTTCCACATACATTGAATAGTTCGTCAATTTTCGACTCAAATTCAAGTGTGTGTGCTAAATCATCCGCCGTATTCACCTGACCTTAAATTGTATTGTAATTAAGTTTCCTAGAGCCTGTCTGGGATATTATTTGACACACCGTGAATGTTGAGTCTCAAACTAAAGTTTTAGAAGCAATTCTTGCTGCTCAGAAAGTGTCGGAATGATTGGAATACAATTTTTTTTTTTTTTAAAACTTTAAATCCTTTGTGTGTATATCAATTTCAAACACCGAACTTACCTCACGTGCTCTAATCCGCTTTTGCAGTTGTACACGATAATCTTCCTCGATGCGATCACGCAGATCCTTCATGTATTTACGATCAGTCAAACGTACAACATTTGTGCCCATGAGCCGTTCGAGTCTTGCGCTGATGCGTGGGAAATTGAAGCTGCAGAGTAAATGAAAAAAAATATATCTGTTAACATAAAAATAACTTTTAATAAAATTTTTATGAAAAACGTTTATGTTCTCATTTTATTATTTTCAGCATAATTACTAAATATGACAAAAAAAAAAAAAACTTCTGCTGCGTGGTAGTTGTATTGTTTCTAACGTCGCGTTTACAAATAATACTTGCAATATCCTTGTATTGCTGTCAAGTTCAGAAAAAATAGAAAATACAAATACAAAATTGGCAAATAAATAAGTAAGCAACTAAGGGGTTTCCTTAGAAAAGAGGAGGAGTATATGTAACGTATGTAGAAGTATGAACACTTCTCTTTGCTTTATTAATATTAAGTTTGCCCCAGACTGTATCTAAGGAATGACGGCTGACTAGGTTATTGGCGTGCATGCATGATACACTCGTTTTGCTCATAAATAAACTTTATTACTTTTTTTTTGTGTCCTATGCTAATCAGTGGTAGCAGCGTATCCTTAACGTAATTTTACCACAAAAACTTTTCTTTTATTAAATGTCAAACGTTTGAAATGTTTTGTGGTTTAAGAGCCGCTGTATAATTAAACCCGTTTTTTTTTTGTGCTAAGAGCACAAACATGTGAGCCCATAATTTGATATGTGGCAATTTGAACCGACCTATGCTCCATAAAAATTTGCTTAAGTTTTGCATGACTTGCAGGGAAATTTCCAGAGTGTCCTTAGCACCCGAGCTTTTCTGTTGTCTTTGCTTTTTATTGACTTTAATGTATTCACTTTTATTGATATGTGACACTGAGTTATTCAAAGACAAGACAACAATAACAACAACAAAAACAAAAACAACAACAGCACCCTGTCTAAGGCACACCTGACACCCTGTAATATGACTCGTCGGTCGTAAGTTTGGAACATGTATCTGATGTTTAGTGACACGTATGTTCTGTTGTCAGTAATAAATTGTAGATATTTATGTGCACGTTGTGAATTGCGATAACAGGGTGGTTATTCAAACTAATCGCGACCTTAATGAATCCACTTTTTATTTAGCAATTTTATTAAAATAAATCTTATCAATTTTAAATTCATTTTTAGAGTGTTATTCTCTATATCCTGAAGTCTTATTAAGTATATTCTTGCAATTAGAAATTAAAAACTAAGTCTTGAAGTTGATTGTTTCCAGACCCTGTTTTATTGATGTCCTTAAAAAAAATCATGTTGCGTTTCTGTTTCATGTAAATAACTTTTATGATTATGTTAATATTCTTGACATGTGCTTCGACTTTGTAACTAATACTTTCTAATCTATTCTTATTTAATTTATTGACCGTTTTTTATAAACGTTGTAATTTATCTGTTATTGTTAAGCAATGGTATAAATCCTTTTTTATTTCTGTTAATTTATAAAATTCCTCATGAGAAATTTTTGTATAGCACGCAATAAACTGTGGAAGCACCAAAACAAAAACCACTGGTATTTTATCCAGTTAACCCATTAATATCTCCGGTTTTAAAATTATTTTAACATTCTTCAGAATATCTTAAATTTTTAATGTGACCTTTTATTATTTATATTGAAAACAAATTTCAGCTTTAGGCCAAGTATATTGACAACAAGACAGCATGCAACGGCTCTGTATAGAGCAAATTACATAGCAGACTAGACAGACTGTTTTGTTGGCCGCTACAACAACTCATCATTAGTCTTGTTTGACTTTTCACTGTGATGCACTCAAGCTACTTTGGTCCTACTTATACAAGTAGAAGAATAGCAGTAAGCCACTGTGATCGAATTTCGAAGATGCACATGAGTTAAGGTTATGCCTAAAAATTAGTGTCCGACCGTATGTGAAATTTTAGCCGAAGCCGAATGTTCGGCCAAGTGGAAGTATGCGGCCGAATACCGAAGCCGAAGCCAAATATTAATAAAATGTTTTTCAAGCACAAAAAATTATAAAATTTAGTACTAGCTTTCGTTATTTCAGTAAAAAAAAAACGACAAATATTAAGTTCGAGTTAAACGCATGAGTTTTTCTGCATGATTTCTGTAAGCACTGCATTTCTGTAGCTTTAACGACTAAAATAATTGATTAAATTTCTTTCATGTCATTTTGCTGAATTATAATATTTCTGTAATTGATTCAGTAACGTCAGGATGACATAGAATATACTTAAATCGATTTTCGATCTAGTCGACAAAAGCTACAGAAATTCAATACTGACTGAAATCTCGCAGTCTAGTCAATTCTAGAAAATTTCTAGCGTAACTCGGTTTTTTTATAAATATCATGTATGATCAATCGAAAGCAAATGAGACGGACGGGTAAAAATAAAAAAATGTTTGAGTTTTCTGCCATTTCGTTCAACATTTACGATCTTATCAACCCATGTCGGTCGGACCATGATGCATGATTACAAGGTAGGGTCATATTGGAGAGCAGGGTGAGCTAATTGTCAAAATCAGCCGTCAATTTTTAGTTTTTCTAATTGTTACTTTTTTCGTTTGATGTTTGTAACTTTTATAGCTTTGTTGTTGCAAAATTTGATCATTTGAGCAGTCATCATAAAACGAGCTTACCTTGTAATTGTATCATGGGTCGGACTTACTGCATTTATCATTTCAATAAAGTTTTCAACGAGCGAAAACCAACTTATGGATGAACAGAAGGAAGAGAAAAACAAAACCAACAAGTGTTTCAAGTATAGAATTTCGAACGGAATCCATCGTAATATCTGAAATTTTCGTAAAAATTATAAAAATATTTTTAGTTATTACAAAGCAAAAATATTCGCCCAAAATATTCGGCTATTTAGGCCGAAGCCGAAGCCGAAGCCGTAGCCGAAAGTTAAAAAATCGGCCGAATACCGAAGCCGAAGCCGAATATTCGGTCGGACACTACTCAAAATATGACACGATCAAGGTTAACCTTAACGCAGGGTGCATCATAAGTAGATAAGAACTTAGTAACTAATGTAAAAGCGTTCTCTCTGTCAAAATAAACTTCCGGGTAACTTTGTCCGCATATTGGTAGTATAAGTAGAACCTAAGTGGCTTGAGTGGATCACAGTGAAAAGTCATGCAAGACTACTGATGTTGGTGTAGCGGCCAACGAAATAGTCTGTCTAGTCTGCTGTGTGATTTTCTCTATACAGAGCCGTTGTATTTGGCCTAAAGCTTAAATTTGTTTTCAGAAAAGGTGTATTTTTTACGCTGAAATCCTTACCACCCCCTTAATGAATACGCAGGTTTAATTAATAAAAAGTTGACTGTATCGTAGACACATCCATAGGTTTTGATATGACAACGTCATATTAATCCTTATTCTTGTCCCTAACCTCTCTTTCGCTCACAACTCTATTTGTTCTAATAATTGTCCTACATCTTATTTAAACTCTGGTTTTAATCCATGTCTGAAATCCTGACCTTATTCCTCTTCGAATCCCTTTCCTAATTCTTGTCCCAATTCTTTTTCCAATCTTTGTCCTAAGATTTTAGTGTCCAAATACTTCTATTATTCTATACTGCTATTTCTTGTCCCATTTCTTGTCCTTTTCCTAATCTTGCTCTTTAACTATTAGGTGTGTCTAAATCTTTATCTTAATCCTTGTCACAATCCTTGTCATGATACTTCTTCAATTCCATGCTTTTAACTTTGTCCTACCCCTTACCTTTTTCCTGGTCCTAATCTTTATCCAAATCCTAGTCCTAATACTTGTCCTTATTTTAACCCTGGACCACTAACCTATTGCTGAGTTGCGGGACAACTAACTCTGGGTGTTTTCCACCCATATAATAAACTCTCAGCTATAAGGCTATAATCAATGAAGTGCTTAAACCTAAAAAAAGTGTGGTTTTAAATAAATTCAAGATTATTTTTACCATTTTAAAATGTTTTTTATTAAAAGAATTAATTTGTTACATGCAAAACAAAACATAAAGAATTAGTATTTCATTAGAAATCTTGCATAAAAACAGTGACTGGGTGAATTCCACCTAAGGTTAAGGATTCCACCTTTTGCTTTTGCATTTGTTGCATTTGGGTTACTTTATGGGGTTTCCCTGTGAGACCACATGATGCCATTAATTTTTCTCTTGTTCTTATCATGGACCGATAACCTTTATTTTTCTGTCCTTCCATACAATTTATCGTAGCGCCTGTGGTGTAAATATTTTTGTTTTAATTTTTGTGTCGAGATCAAAGAACCCTTTTTTTTGTTGTCGCAAAATAAAATATTTTGGAGCACTTTTGCTTAACCCTGGATATGCATCGTTATTTGAACTCCGTTTGTGGGCTTTGTTAGTCGAAACGACTAACATCAACTTTGAAGGAAACTTGCCACAAGAATAGGCCTAATTAGTTCAAGTTAACAAAAGATTTTATGATATAATATATATTCAATCATTTCAAGAAGAAAAAAACTATTGATTTATTATTCATATTTAACATATAGAACACAAATAATAATGACTTACATTTGGCACTTTTCTAGAGATCATGTTATAAAGGAGGCTTAAATACTAATATAACTTTAAATATGCTTGAAACATCATAAAGTTCCTAAAATTAACATCTCGTTTTATCATAAAAATAAGAAATTTATTTCGGCAAAATTTTGTTTGCACAAACTGTGCATATTTCAATTTTATGCTCGCCACAAACATTTTTTCGGCATATTTTGTAGAATGACTTTGTCATTCTATGGTTTTTGTAATCACATAGGCTGCAAATCTTTCTTATATTAATTTTCTTATTTGTAGTTACTTCCTCCTCCTGAGGGAGTAAATTTTCAATATTGTTTCGCAGAGTACTAGACATATTAGGGTTTATGTTTAGCCGTTGTGTCATATGTGGCCGAACAAGATCCTTGTGCAGTTGTTTTAAAAAATGTCTACGATTCATGGGCTTTTTATTTAGTTTAAACATGTTGTGCGAGTAAATTACATAGCTATTTATAAACGCCATATTCAGCAAACCATAGAAGATACAGAGTGGCTTTCTAGAACATGACATGACACTGCACATCTGGTCGAATGTGTCTACACCACCTTTAGTTTTATTGTAAAACTCAATCATAGAGGGCTTACCAGTGGATTCGTTGATTTTAGCTTCTTCATTGCACGATGATAGAAGATACACCATCTTGCTAGGCTTAGGCTTATAGGATAGTAAAGTGAGCTTATCATCAAAACAAAACATTGAAGTTCCAACAGTTCGGCCTTTTTTGTTGCGTAGCTCGCTTGGTATTTCCTTTTATTGGCACGCAAAGTACCAACTAAAGATAGCTTATAGGGCTGTTGTAAGAGCTTCTTTGCAAGTTTAATGGATGTAAACCAATTATCCATCGTAATATTTCTATTTGACCCATGAATAGGTTTGGTAAGCTCTTCGGCGGTTGGTAAGTTTGTGTTGTATGTTCCTTTTCCCAAGTAAGGCATCGCGTTCATCATATATTTTGTACCGCTGTCACACATCATAACAATTTGTATCCCGTATTTGGCTGGCTTATTAGGAATGTACATCCGGAAAGATGAGTGACCGCGAAAAGCCAAAAGCTGCTCATCAATAGTCATGTAAAGTCCGGGGTTGTAGTTCTTACGGCAGTTATCTATAAAAATATCCCAAACATGCCTTATGTGTGTGAATCTGTCATTAATGTTGACAATTCGAGTTGATTTGTCATCAAAACGCAAATATGTCAACAAATTTTTGAACTGTCGCTTGCTCATAACTGTTAAGTATCCTGTACCACAGCAAGATCTGTCAAAGATTTCATCAGTGGTTAAACGGTTGGTTTTCATAGCAGCAGTCAATGTTAGCAATCCAATTATCGCATACAATTCAGTGGCATCTATTTGGTGGGTGAGTGTGGCGTCTTGTGCATCTATTTCTACATTTGTCCACTGAACGATATGTTGTATGATATCTTCCGTTATAAACATTTTGAAACAGTCTAGTGGCTCAATTTTGCCTCTGCAGTGCGGTGTTGTTCCTCTTGCTGTATGTACAATATTTGCTCCATAATGATGACTTTTTGGCTTAACGCTGGATCATTTGTGACGATTTTTTCCTTACAATGATTTTTTTGTTGTGTGAACAATTTTTTCCTTGCTACGTCTTCCACGCAGAAGATTCAATGGAATATCATCTTCCTCACAATCAGTTTCTTCATTTGAGGAAGATGATGGCGAATGAAGGATATTTTCAATTGCGTTGACGTTATCTTCTTCTTCACCAGAATTGGCGCTTTCGTCATCGTCACTTACCAATGTATTGAGAAAATCTTCTATTTTTTTATCATCCAGATTAAAACTCATTCTTAAGTATTTTTTCAAAGTTTTTATCAAAACTGCAATAAACGATCTAAATAAAGAATAAATTCACTTTTCACGACACAAACAAATAAAAAAGTCACACTAAATGCTTTGTTAGTCCCTTCGACTAACATGCTTTCTTAAAACACTTACTTCCAACCTGCTGAGAGCCTTGTACGTCCGTACGCAATAACATCTCACCGTCGACTATTGATACACGACCACACAGCCATGATACAATTATACAAGGTAGGAGTGACAACTTACTTTTTTCTCACCAGTACCTTGCACCGATTGTCAATTGCCTGTATATTTTGTTTTCTATTTTCTTTTCTTCTTTTTTCGTTCTCTAATTTATACTACTTTTGACAGTTAGCGCAAGACGAAAGAACTGTCACTCCTACCTTGTATAATTGTATCATGCACACAGCTAAATACGAATAAGAAGAGAAAAGAAAACACAAAAATATGATCGTTGTTAGTCGAATCGACTAACGAAGCACATCCAGGTTTAAAAAAAAATACTGACCATTTCAGCCCTTGAAAGCACTTTGACCGAACTTCTTTTGATCGAATTTGTTTTGTGCGTGTTATTAAATGCTTGTACACAATTAATCGAGAACTGGAGCTACTAGTCTTATAAAGACTCCGAACTGCTAATGAGCATGCTCTCAAAAAGCTTTACATGACATTATTTCCTCTCTGAGGTTTGCCATTGTCTGCAGTTAGGTGACGACCGATCAGAAAAATTAATTTCAATTGAAAAAATATTCTGTGTCTTGTGCAGGATTCGAACCTCACGGTATGTCACATGCCCATTTCCTTCCAACAGTTCCCTCACAGCATCGATGTTTTCTGCCTCAACAGTCGTTCTTAGACGACTTTCATCTCCAACTCATTGAACTAGCGTTTTACAGTCACTAGGTGTGGTGCTTCATCATCATAAGTCGAAGTAAGCTAATCGATGAATTCTTTTCGTATCAATACACGTCAAAAATCGTAAAAAATTACCATCTGAAAATGTTCACGTATTAATCCCATTTTTTTCTGAAATACAATTTTCAAACCACTGTAAACAATACAATAAACGCACATACGCCAAAACGTTGCGAGTACGTTTATGCAAAAATATGTAAAATTTTCGAATGGAATTGTCAAAATTCTTCTAGAAATGCTAAGTGTTGCCGAGACGCAAGGCTTAAGAGGCAGCCATCGTAAAGTTGTGATTTTTTCAGTCACGACTGATTTAATAAGTAAAAAAAAAAAACATTTAGACATTTTTAAACTTTTGTTAAATTTTAAGTTTACGAAAATTTTAGCTTGAAACCATTATAAAAGCTAATAATAGTTTTTATTACTCTAATTCTGTTGAAATTAGAATTAGAATTTAATGGCACGAAATTTCAAACTTTTTTACTTTGCCTTAGTTTCTTAATTTCACTTCAACATTTTTTGACCTCTGATGTTGACAGCGAGTTTTACTCTTAAACATTCTTCGTCTAACATTAAAAAGTAAGTTTGAGTGGGTATGACTGCCTTTAAAGTAACGACTTTGTTTAATTGTTGTCTTTGCTCAACGGATTATCAGCTCTGCATGTGTGTGTGTGTGTGTTTGTGTGTGGGTGGTGGCAATAATATGTATGGGAGTCGCTGCATAAGACATTAAATCAAGCAAACGGTTTTGTTTTTGCGGATGTTGACATTTAAAGTGCAAGCGGAAACGGACATACTTGAAAATATATGACGCTGCGTGTGTGAATGTATAGCGTGTTTATTGCATTTCCAGTGTGACATTGGCAATAAAATCAGGCCGCCCAATCATGGTCGCAATAATTCAAATTCAATGTCAATGCAAGGCGTCGATTGATTTGAGTAAACAATAATCGGAAGGCCAATAGACAAAATGCATATTCTTCAAATATTGTATGAGGAGTTAAGTCGTTATTTCTTGTCAAGCTTCATTCAAAATTAATTTTTTTGCATGAGATGAAATATACATCCCTTCCAAGTAGTGCAAAATAGCATTACTTTAGAGAAATTTTATTTTTAAACTTTGACTGTTTTTAAATTTAGTACAAATTTGCCAAGTTTAACTATCTTCAATTTTATTTGGCAAAAGAAATTTTTTAAAAATACCCAAAAAACATAACCTTAGCAATAACCTGCATTCAAATAACTTAACATAAATTTACAAACGACACCTCGTAGTACAACAAATTCGTCATCATAAACAAGCGTGTAGAAAAACACTTATACATACGTGTTTCTACAATTAAATGAAATCGATTTGCATATTCTAAACATTTGTAGTAAAACAATTATCCTTGTTTTCTTCCTTGTTGCTGTCTACTGTAATGTTTACATTGACATTGCAAAAATTGTTGATAAACAAAGAACAGCAAAAAACGTGTGCCAAAAGAAGAAAAACTTCTTAGAGTTGCCATGAATTATTGAAAAAAACTAAAGTATTTTTTTTTCAGAATTGCTTTGTTTCTTCGCCACTGATAATATCTTCGACACTGAATAGTCTAGCGGTGTATAAATATTATCAAGGGTAACATACAAATTTTTTGTTGTTATCTTCTTTTAAATTCTGGACATATTTCCTTTGATGTTGAGAATTTTAACTGGACTATTTAAAAACTTGGTCCAATTAAGAGTATTCTTACGAAAGATTTAGCAAGAGCTGGGTAAAAATATTCAGAAATAATGGCCAGACTATAATGAACAGATTGTGAGAAGATAGGACTATAAAAAAAAAATATGCAAGCAAAGTCGAAAATATTGGCTCCAAAAATAGGGAACTGAAAAATCTTAAAACTCTGTACAGTTATTTAAAAAAAAATTTCCTTTCTCCTTCTAGATGTTGGTAAAAACGTCATCACATTAGCTTGGGCAAAAGTTATTATTTGTCTTAAAAATATGGCATGACACATATGTCTTAAAAATATCCAACTAAAAAGGGAATTTTTTTAATTTTCATGTTTTTAATAATTGTTTATTATGAAAACAAGTTTTTCGAGCTCTAGGCCAAGCATGTTGTCAACAAGACAACATGAAGAACAAAGAAGGCAACAACCAACAACAACAACAACGGCTCTGTATAGAGCAAATCACACAGCTTGACTATACAGACTGTTTCATTGGCCGCTACACCAACTCATCAGTAGCCTTTGTATGACTTTACACTGTGATCCACTCAAGCTACTTAGATTCTACATATACTGCCAAAAACAAATTCCGGGTAACTTTCTCGGCATATTGGCAGTATATGTAGAATCTAAGTAGCTTGAGTGGATCACAGTGTAAAGTCATACAAAGGCTACTGATGAGTTGGTGTAGCGGCCAATGAAACAATCTGTATAGTCAAGCTGTGTGATTTGCTCTATACAGAGCCGTTGTTGTTGTTGTTGGTTGTTGCCTTCTTTGTTCTTCATGTTGTCTTGTTGACAACATGCTTGGCCTAGAGCTCGAAAAACTTGTTTTCAATATAAATAATTAGAGGCCGTATACAAAATGTTAATATTAAATATTCTGTGAGAGCACGCCCATAAAAATGTTAAGATAAATGATTGGTTGTGTGTTTATCACATAAAAAACAACAAAGTCTTTCATAACAAAAAAAATGGTATCCACGCCATCTTAGGTGTACCATCAGTTAAACTAACTGAACCCTAAAATGAAAGTGTGGAAAAAAGGGAGGAGCTAAACAGCAAAAATAACAACAACTTCAATATGCTCTGATAGCGGTAAACCGCTGTGATCGAATTTCGAAGATGCACATGAATTAAGGCTATGCCTAAAAAGTATGATACGATCTAGGGTGTTAACCTTAGTACATTATGCATCAAAAAGTAGATAAGAACTCAGTTACAAAAATTCCAGCGTTCTCTGCCAAAAACAAATTCCGGGTAACTTTCTCGGCATATTGGCAGTATATGTAGAATCTAAGTAGCTTGAGTGGATCACA